>JAXIVJ010002722.1:0-52500 GCA_036785665.1 Chirona hameri | reverse complement strand
GGCGGCATTGGCACCGCTTGCGGCACTCGCCGGACTCCAAAGGACTGGGCCGGCTGGAGAATGGAGGTCGGTTTTTGTGACGCCGTGGAGAGGCGGATTCTGGGTTCAGCGCACCGTGGCGAGGCGCTGCGCGGCGGCGGCAATGTACTGCGCAGCGCAGGCCGAGACTGGACCCGGAGCCGGAGCCGATGCCGTAGCGAGCGCTGTGTCGTTAGCGCTGTTTCTCCGTCGTTAGCGCGAAGGCCTTGGCCAGACCTGTTTGGATATGCGGCATGCCATGCTTCATAGCAGGACGTGCCTTCACTTCCCGGGAGTGCGGCGCAGGAAATGCCGAGCCAGTGTTATCCTGGTTACGTGAGCTCATGGCCGCTCGGGCTCAGGGATTATGGACGTAAACTCACGTAATCGGTCTCGTTCATGATATCGGCAGTAAATGACCTACCCCGTCCTTCGATTCCGATCGCTTTGATGTTCCGAAAAGCTATTGCGCTAAGAGCCGCTGTTGGTGTTATTCGCCTCATCCATCAAGCCAAAATATACCCTGATGTGCAAGTGGTTTGATTAATTGTATTCAATTGGTTTGCTTCATTGTTTTTGTTCTTTGTTATGGCGAAACCCCTTGATTACGCACAGTTTCGCGTGACTGTTGAACAAACCGTTCCGCTGTCGTGTCCTCGCCTCACCCACGTGCCGTCAAAATTCGCTCCACGGCGCTGCGCAGCGGCCTTCTGTTCGCGCCAATCATCGCCACACGCGCGCCGTTAATTCCCACCGTCGGCTGTCTGACTTCGGCCTTGGCAGGGCCGCGCCCCGGCCCGGTGCGTGGTGTGCAGGGCCTGCACGCGGCTCGGCAGTCATCTGGCCCGGCTTGTATGGGTTTGGCAGGTAGTGAATCCTGCCTGCACGCGGCTCCGCAGTCGTTCGACCCGGCTGTGGGTCTGGCAGGTAGTAAACTCTGCACGCCGCTCGGCACCCATCTGCAATGGTCCGCGGCGGGGCGCGGTACGCCCGAGCACGGCCCGCGTGCCACGGCGCTGTTACCGCCGCGCCGCCGGCTGCCGGCCGGACGGCGCCGCCCGGTTAGCTATTCACAGCGCCGCCGCCGCCGCCGCCGCCAGGAGGACTATTGACTACCGGGGTAGGTCGTGTCTGCAGTGGAAAATCACAGTGCTGTGGGCCGCCCTGTCAGTGCAGGAATGTGATTGATAGGGCGGCGAGACGCCAATGGCAGACGGTGTGTATGTTATGCTGATGGCAGACGTTCAACACAAACTGGTTTCATGGCAGAATGAGTGCCTCGTTGAGCTGCTTCGGCCGTGCACGCTGTCCGAATGCTATTTTGCTAATGTTCGTTCTGTCATTAAGGAATGTAATTTTGACATAACGCCTCCTCCGAGTCGGATTGGCATGTTTTGTGTCATTTCCGGTCATGGTCTAGCTCCCAGTCATCCTCGAACTGAACGATCAATGACAAATCGCTTCAACGAACCGCCCTCCAAATGCGGAAACATCAGCTGGTGCAGTGCACCTGCCTGCATACCGATCGGATTGCACACCAGGCAGGTGGTCGGCTCTGATTGCTGCGGCACGTGTTTCTCCGTCCGTGTGTATCTGCCTCGCCGTCTGTCTCTGTGCCATTGTCTGGTCGTCGGCAGTCGTTGACCCGGGATGCGCGGCAGCGGTGGCGGGGGTGGTAGAAGGCAGACTGCGGATAGACTGCGGATGCGTGCGGACGGCGGACGGGGTCACCGTCCGAACTGCCCTCCGGCAAGGCCAGCCGCCGCCGCCGCCGCCCGCCGCGACCTTGTCTGGTCCTGCCTGCCCCGCCGCCGCAGGTACCACCTCTGGGTACCACCGTCGCCGCCGCCGCCGGTCCGGGACGCCGGGCAGGACCGGTCTACGGGCTCGGCGGGGCGCGGCTCACGAGGGACAGAGGATGAGTCACGTCGCCACTCCGGTGACTCAGGGCGGTCGAAGCTCGCCGAGCCGCGCGCCGGTATAGCGCTGTAGACAGCTGTGGCCAGCGTATGATGTGGGCGCCGCTGGGGTTAACATTGTGCAGGGAGGCAGGGAGTCCTAGCCGTTGCGGTTGGGTGTATTCTCGTCATCGCCGCTGCCGCCGCCAGCGTCATCGCCGCTGTCTAGGGCTGCGGTTGGGTGCGGTCTCGTCATCGCCGCTGCCGCTGCCGCTGCCAGCGTCATCTGCCGCTGTCTAGGAATCAGCCGGGCCAGCCGCGTCACCGTCTCGCTTTCGGACTCCGGCGTCAGTCTGCCGCCGCCACCGCAGGCTTCATCATCATTACCATCAGCATGCACTGCAGCGAGTCGGCGGAGGGCCACTATGGCTGACTAGAGGCACGTGGGATGGAGCGGGGCCGACGAACCTGCCTGAACTTGGGAGGCAGACAGGCAGACAGAGGCCGACCGGGCGGCGCCGGTTTCCGGTCTGTCGCCGATCGTGACGCACTCGGCTGTCATTGCAGCGCGGTCACGGACTGCCCGATAACGTCTGCATGGGCTCTGCAGTCTACACTCTACATACCTCCCGGCAGCACCGCATTGTTTCGCTATCTGACCTCCGGCGCGCGGTCGCCGAGGACTTGCTGAGCCATTTTGATCGCCGGTCTGACCGCTGCCGGGGCGCGTGGTCCGTTGCACGTGTCGCCCAGGGCCGGGAGCATTCCACTGCAGCCGGAGCCATGCCGCCTCGGATGTGTCATGACGCGAGTCTGCGGCGTGACTCGTGACTCGAGGCGGGGCTGGGGTGGTATGGCCGGCTCTGGTTACATCGCGGCGCCAGCTGCTGTCGCTGGGTGGGTACTGCAGTCTCTAGGCGGGTCACGAAGTCACGAGACGGGTATCACGAGTCACGAGATCACGAGTCACGAGATCACGAGTCACGAGACTGGTAAGTCGCCGGGTGGCGATCACAGACGGCCCCGGACGAGTGGGGGCTGTGGGGCCGCCGCCGCCGCCCCGTCACGGGCGGGCCGCCTGAGTCTGCAGTGGCCGCCGATCTGGGCCACGCGAGCAGAAGGCGGGCAAGTTCGGACCGGTCGCGGCGACCTCAAGTGGGCTGTCGCGCCGGCCGATTGTGACTCAGACCGGCCTGTTAGCGGGGCTATAGAGTGGGAATGGAGCGGCTATAGCGCGCCGGCCGATTGTGACTCAGACCGGCCAGTTAGCGGGGCTATAGAGCGGGAATGGAGCGGCTATAGCGCGCCGGCCGATTGTGACTCAGACCGGCCAGTTAGCGGGGCTATAGAGTGGGAATGGAGCGGCTATAGCGCGCCGGCCGATTGGGACTCAGACCGGCCAGTTAGCGGGGCTATAGAGTGGGAATGGAGCGGCTATAGCGCGCCGGCCGATTGTGACTCAGACCGGCCTGTTAGCGGGGCTATAGAGTGGGAATGGAGCGGCTATAGCGCGCCGGCCGATTGTGACTCAGACCGGCCAGTTAGCGGGGCTATAGAGCGGGAATGGAGCGGCTATAGCGCGCCGGCCGATTGTGACTCAGACCGGCCAGTTAGCGGGGCTATAGAGTGGGAATGGAGCGGCTATAGCGCGCCGGCCGATTGTGACTCAGACCGGCCTGTTAGCGGGGCTATAGAGTGGGAATGGAGCGGCTATAGCGCGCCGGCCGATTGTGACTCAGACCGGCCAGTTAGCGGGGCTATAGAGCGGGAATGGAGCGGCTATAGCGCGCCGGCCGATTGTGACTCAGACCGGCCAGTTAGCGGGGCTATAGAGTGGGAATGGAGCGGCTATAGCGCGCCGGCCGATTGGGACTCAGACCGGCCAGTTAGCGGGGCTATAGAGTGGGAATGGAGCGGCTATAGCGCGCCGGCCGATTGTGACTCAGACCGGCCAGTTAGCGGGGCTATAGAGCGGGAATGGAGCGGCTATAGCGCGCCGGCCGATTGTGACTCAGACCGGCCTGTTAGCGGGGCTATAGAGTGGGAATGGAGCGGCTATAGAGCGCAGTGGCGGGTCCAGGGGGTGGGGGGGGGGGGGGGGGGTCACGGGGGTCATGACCCTTGGGCCATGGGGGCACCACCGCGCCGGAGCACCAGGAGCACCACCAAAATAAAGCAAAAAAAATCCGCGCCGCGACGCAAATCATTCAGTGTTCATTGCACCAAGGGCACCACCACGCCGTGGGGGCACCACCGGCCCGTGGGGGCACCACTGGCCCGTGGGGGCACCGCCGCGCCTTGGGGCACCAGGGGCACCACCAAAATAAAGCAAAAAATACACGCCGCTGCGCGGCGCAAATCAATCAGTGTGCTTTGAACCAAGGGCACCACCGCGCCGGTGTTAGGGGCACCATCGTGACGGTAGGCGGCACTGTGGGGCGAGGGGAGGCACCGGGGCACTGTGCCTCCTTGGATCCAGGAGGGGGAAATAATGGCCTGGTGCCGCCATGATATCACAAGCATTGGTCGCTGAAAAACAATATCTCGAAATGATGCTAAATTAAAATTGCTAAATTATGCCAAAAAAATGTCCCTTCGTGCCTCCCGTCCCTCGGGCGATGAAGGGGCACCAACGTGCCTTTATACCAGAGGCAACAACGTATCGGTCTCTAGGGGCCCTGAGGGCCCGCTTGGGCTGATACATATATATTATAGAACCTTTCGATTTTTTAGGGCCTAGTTATCCAGACAAAAACAAAATAAAACAAAAAATTCTGCGCCGCTACGCGACGCAAATAAATCAGTGTTCTTCTCCAGTACAAAAGGGTCCAATATAGACTGTTCGCACTGGCGGCTGCAGGGGGAGGATATGGGGGCCATGGCCTTAAACAAATCTTTGGCCTTAAATGGGGGGACAACATGTCTTTTGACACCACCTTTTGCTCCAGACATATTTCCTCGTGTTGACCCTGCGTGCTGGTTCTAATAGCAAAAAATAGTTCTCCAACCCGCTCAAAACCTCAAATAAAAAAAAAAAACTCAAAACCGCAATAATACTGTATCGCATGCATAAGATTTACTGCTCGTGAAAACGGCTTCCAACCCCCCCCCCCCCCCCCCCCCCTTGGAATATTATACAGGTAAAAGGCGGCTGCCCGCCTGACGGTGTGGTCACGACCGGTACGGTCTCCTGTCGCGGAGGCGGTCGGTGTGATATCGGAATATCAAATCCAGACTCGTTCGCCTTGTAAACAACGACACGGCTAGACGAAGACTGTGCTGAGACCTGAGAGCGAACGCTAACACCAAGTGGTTGATGACTTCTTGAGAGCTGGGTACTCCTGGGGAACCGGAGGCGGGTATCTAACAGCTATCGCATCTTATCGTTGTGCCAGTCATTCATTCTCGTCAGACGCACCCTTCGGTATTATATGTAGTTTTCTTCGCTCGGGTATCGCTTCGATTATGATTATACCCAGGCTCCGGCATGTGACATTTGCCATTATGATATGTATGCCCATATTTCCCATGTGATAGGTAGTCTGCACATCACCCGTCAGTATTTCCCGGACGACCATGTCGTAGTCTCGCCCTTTGTTTTGTACTCCGGCCGGACATTTCGGCCGGCGGTCGAAGGCTCGCTCGCCACTCGTCCATTGCCGTGCCGATGTGCCACCGACGCGCGCCTGTGTAGCGCGCTTTAGCCGGCCCGAGTGCAGCCTTTGTTGGTCCGCGCCGCCTCGTCGGTCCGGCGGCCGTTGGTTCCCCGTGTTGTCGGATCGTCATGTTAGCCCGGCGCTGCGCAGGGGCACGGCCCAGCCCGGTCGATGTCTGGGCTGTATGTGGCCGTCGTTGGCCGGGAGAGGCGACCAGCGGTCGGGTTTGTTACTGGTTACTGGTTACTGATTAGCTCGACCGCCGCTGCTCGGAAGACCTGGAACTGGCAGCGACGGTGCGTCGTTAGTTGGTTCTCGCTGCTACGCTATTGAGAGGACCTCTACAACAGAACATCGTCGCACTGTGCTCTACTGAATGCTCGACTGCTGGATGATAGGCTGGCGGAGTAGAGCTGAACGAGCTACGTTGAATGTCATCTGTTGAAATAACCCCGTGTTCTTAGAAATCGGCTGATGACGCAGTTAGTTAGCTAGACGGCAGTTAGTCACACGCAGATTTGGTTTTAAACCGCGAACTTGTCGGCCGTTTGATTTAAACCTTGTCCTTCACGGCTTTGCTCACGCCACGCGCTCAGGCCACGCGCGATTTTGTGAGCTGAGCGTGGCCGTCTTATGAAACACTGCGTGCGCTGCCTGACGAAACCCCCGTGTCTCGCTGCGCTGGGTCGGCGCGGCTCCGTCTGACGAAACCCCCGTGTCTCGCTGCGCTGGGTCGGCGCGGCTCCGTCTGACGAAACCCCTGTGTCTCGCTGCGCTGGGTCGGCGCGGCTCCGTCTGACGAAACCCCTGTGTCTCGCTGCGCTGGGTCGGCGCGGCTCCGTCTGACGAAACCCCTGTGTCTCGCTGCGCTGGGTCGGCGCGGCTCCGTCTGACGAAACCCCTGTGTCTCGCTGCGCTGGGTCGGCGCGGCTCCGTCTGACGAAACCCCTGTGTCTCGCTGCGCTGGGTCGGCGCGGCTCCGTCTGACGAAACCCCTGTGTCTCGCTGCGCTGGGTCGGCGCGGCTCCGTCTGACGAAACCCGTGTGTCTCGCTGCGCTGGGTCGGCGCGGCTCCGTCTGACGAAACCCCTGTGTCTCGCTGCGCTGGGTCGGCGCGGCTCCGTCTGACGAAACCCCTGTGTCTTGCTGCGCTGGGTCGGCTCCGTCTGGGTCGGCTCCGTCTGGGTCGGCTCCGTCTGACGAAACCCCTGTGTCTTGCTGCGCTGGGTCGGCTCCGTCTGGGTCGGCTCCGTCTGACGAAACCCCTGTGTCTCGCTGCGCTGGGTCGGCGCGGCTCCGTCTGGGTCGGCTCCGTCTGACGAAACCCCTGTGTCTCGCTGCGCTGGGTCGGCGCGGCTCCGTCTGACGAAACCCCTGTGTCTCGCTGCGCTGGGTCGGCGCGGCTCCGTCTGGGTCGGCTCCGTCTGACGAAACCCGTGTGTCTCGCTGCGCTGGGTCGGCGCGGCTCCGTCTGGGTCGGCTCCGTCTGGGTCGACTCCGTCTGACGAAACCCGTGTGTCTCGCTGCGCTGGGTCGGCGCGGCTCCGTCTGGGTCGGCTCCGTCTGACGAAACCCCTGTGTCTCGCTGCGCTGGGTCGGCGCGGCTCCGTCTGGGTCGGCTCCGTCTGGGTCGACTCCGTCTGACGAAACCCCTGTGTCTCGCTGCGCTGGGTCGGCGCGGCTCCGTCTGGGTCGGCTCCGTCTGACGAAACCCCTGTGTCTCGGTGAGCTGAGTCGGCGCGGCTCCGTCTGGGTCGGCTCCGTCTGACGAAACCCCTGTGTCTCGGTGCGCTGGGTCGGCGCGGCTCCGTCTGGGTCGGCTCCGTCTGACGAAACCCCTGTGTCTCGCTGTGCTGGGTCGGCGCGGCTCCGTCTGGGTCGGCTCCGTCTGACGAAACCCCCGTGTCTCGCTGCGCTGGGTCGGCAGTGACAGACAGACGGGGCCGTCTGTCCTGTCTGTCTCTGTTGCAGCCGTGCACGCGCCCCGTACCCCGCGGTCCGCCGCTTTCTCCTGCGCCGGGGTGCCGCTGTCTGGAGATCGGGGCCGCCGTCTCGCCGTCAGCGCGCAGTGCGTGCACGCACGGCCTTGGTTTGATGAGGTACCGGCGGCGGCGGTGGCGGTGGCGGTGGCGGTGGCGGCGGCGGCGGCCGGCGAGTGACGTCGCGTGCAGCCGAGGGACAGCCCCATGTCGGGAAGAATTAGAAGGCCGGGTCGGCTGGAGGAAGAGGCGACAGACTGCTGATGGTTGACTGACCAGTGGCCAACGTCAGCTGGGGCCTTAGTGACCAGTGCCTGTCTGTACAGAGTTCAAAGCAGCGCCTGACGGCCGGAGCCTGGCGCCTCCGGGCTTCACCGGCCTTTGTATGGGGGGGGGGGGGGGGGGGGCACGGTTTGCCATGTTGTGAGGGCGGCTGGTCGGCGAACAGAGCAAATGATTCCGGCAATTGCGCTGTGGTTTCTGGCTAAAATAGTAAACACGCTGGCCCAGCGCCCCTTTCTGGCAGCAGCACCCCGGAGTGGCTGTGTGGTTTGCCATAAATCGTCCTGGCATGGATCGGTACAGGGCTGCCTGCCCTGGTCACTCCAGCTCCCACCCTGCTCCTGAGCTCCCCTCCACTCCACAGTGCGGCTTTCCGCCACCCGTCCCCGTAACGTACTGTGACCGCCCACGAAATAGCTACGTAGTCGCTGCAGGCTTGAGCTTAGTCTTTCTGCTCCGGTAATGGCCGAGGGTCGTACAGTTTGGCGACACGCGAATGCGACTTATTTGAAATCACCGGTGACGTTTATGTCGAAAAGAACAGCTGTGTGGCTGAACGCCGAGAACTGGAACTGTCGAGCCTGAACATCGAACATCGAACCCCGCAGCAGTACGGGTGTCGACCCATCTCGCAACGGTGTCTAGAAAGCTTCGCTCTCAACAAAGCTTCGCTTTCAAAGCTCAAAGCTCAATGACCGGTCGCCGGCTGTCTGGACTTTTACACCCCGGGGGCAGGCCACGCCGCCGCCGCCGCCGCCGCCGCCGCCGCCGCCGCCGCCCGGGCCGGGCCGGGCCGGGGGTGATAGCCGGCCAATGGCGGCGCGTCACGCGCCATGTCTGGCTGCGTGTGCGTGCGCCGCACGTGATTAGCCCGCCGGCGCTTGGCAGCCTCCACCTCCGCTGCCCCGCCGTCCGGGGGGAGAGAGAGAGAGCGGCGACGGCGGCGGCAGGGGCGGCGGCAGACGGCTGCTGACGGGCGGCGCTCGATAGTTTCAGGGCGCGGTTCAAAGGCGTCCCTAGCGGCAGTCGGCACGCAGGGTGTCTGTCGATGGGCCCGGCTCTACTGCCGGGTATGGTGACAGCTGCGGAATGTGCCATGTTACGCCGACGTGGCAGGGTTCGTTTGGCTGTCTGGCTCGCGCTGCTTCTCGAAACGCAGGTGTTTCGGCAACTAAATGTCTCGAACAGTCAGGTGTGTTGTCAGGCGGGCCTCCGTCTGTCGCCGCGCACCTGTCTTGATGGACGGTGTTGGCCGGCGCCGCTGCTGTCTGGCAGGGACTGCGCGGCGAGTGGCGACTGACAGCGGCATCAGACGGGGAAACCTGAGCCGCCGGCCAGCTGGCCTGGCCTCTGAGCCACTGCCGGGGCTCAGTGGTGGCGGTCGCCAGTCGTGACGCCACCGCCGCCCGCGGCGCTGGTCGGTCCCTTGTCCCTGCTTGTGCGTAGCGCTGCCGCGGACCGCGGTGGCCCCTGGTCAGGCCCCTGACCGCCGCCACTTCCGGTCGCTCCCTCCTCCCCTCCCTTATCAGCCCTCCCTCGGCTCCCGTCTGATTACCTAGGACACGTGACCTGGCCGGTGAATGGGATTAGCTCCGGCGGCTGCCGCCAGGTTGCGGACGGTCGGGCCGACAGCGGCAGGGCTTCACGGTAATTATTACCCGCCGCCCCCGTCCCCGTCCCCGTCCCCGTCCCCGTCCCCGTCCCCGTCCCCGTCCCCGTCCCTGCCCGCCGGTACCGAGTTATTCCGGAGTTGAGGAAGCCGCCGTCTGACGCAATGCAATGTGTGTATACAGCCCACCCGGCTGCGCCTCCGCCTCTCTGAAACTGCGGCACGCGTCTGCGTTGGTTCACCGATTGACGCTCCCAGCATACTGACAGATGGTTCAAAGAAAGTGCAGACCAGAATAGATCCATCAGTGTTCTCTGACTTCACCAGGCTGGAAAGACGCAGCTCAGGGTTTTAAAATCTACTCTGGAAGCTTGCTTTTTATGTACGCTCTTGCGGCAGCACCTACCTGTGGATAGCCTGGCTAGTATAAAGGCAGGCAATAACTCTCCCGACCGAATTACGATGACGTGTGCTTCACCTATTCGATAGCAGGAACCCGCCGACCAGGTGAATCGGGCCGATTTATCGCCGATTCGGTGGTACAGCGGCCGTAAACCATCTATCTGCCCGGTTCGTTTAGTTATAGTGCCCAGGCTCGGACCATGTGGCCTCTTCACGAGGCCCGGGTGCGGCGGCGGCCGGTGGCTCGGCTTCAGAGTTCAGACGTCCCTGATAACTGACACGGCCCCAGCGCGGGGACTAAACCTATGCCTTGGCCTGGGCCTCGGACCCGGCACCAGACCAGGACCCAGCCCCGGCACCGGACCTGGGCCCCGGCCCTGGCCCTGCCCGACTAGCCTGGCCCGCCGGCAGCCGGCCAGACGAGCAGAGCCGCGCGCTGTCGTCGGTCAGCGCCGATTCCACCTGGAGATCGTCGGTGAGGCGTCAAGAGCTGAGGCGCCAGAGCAGAGCTGAGGCGCCACAGAGCAGAGCTGAGGCGCCACCGAGCAGAGCTGAGGCGCCACCGAGCAGAGCTGAGGCGCCACCGAGCAGAGCTGAGGCGCCAGAGCAGAGCTGAGGCGCCACCAAGCAGAGCTGAGGCGCCGGAGCAGAGCTGAGGCGCCGGAGCAGAGCTGAGGCGCCAGAGCAGAGCTGAGGCGCCACCGAGCAGAGCTGAGGCGCCAGAGCAGAGCTGATGCGTCAGAGCAGAGCTGAGGCGCCAGAGCAGAGCTGAGGCGCCAGGGCAGAGCTGAGGCGCCAGAGCAGAGCCGTGCGGTGCCACCGAGCAGAGCTGAGGCGCCAGAGCAGAGCTAAGCCGCCACCGAGCAGAGCTGAGGCGCCACCGAGCAGAGCTAAGGCGCCAGAGTAGAGCTGAGGCGCCACAGAGGATAGCTGAGGCGCCACCGGGCAGAGCTGAGGCGCCAGAGCAGAGCTGAGCCGCCACCGAGCAGAGCTAAGGCGCCAGAGTAGAGCTGAGGCGCCACAGAGCATAGCTGAGGCGCCACCGAGCAGAGCTGAGGCGCCACCGAGCAGAGCTGAGCCGCCACAGAGCAGAGCTAAGGCGCCACCGAGCAGAGCTGATGCGCCACCGAGCATAGCTGAGCCGCCACCGAGCAGAGCTAAGGCGCCACCGAGCAGAGCTGAGGCGCCACCGAGCAGAGCTGAGGCGCCAGAGCAGAGCTGAGGCGCCAGAGCAGAGCCGTGCGGCGCCGCTTGGCAGCCCTCGTGCCGACTGTTACATAGCGGACCGCCTTGTCTGCTGCCGTGTATGAGCTGAGTTGTGGCATCTCTAATGGAGAAGGGACTCCTGTACTGACAGCATGTCAGGTTGTCTGCAGGGTCGAGGCGGGGGTCTTGCACCGTACGCTGCCCCGTAGGGTTTATGTCGAGTGGCGCCGCGAACGCCATATCTGGCATTGCTGAAAGGGGGCTCGGCGCGGGAACTGCGCGTGTGTTGGGGCCCGGATGGAGGAGGGAGGGGGGAGTTCAGTACAATACAAGCTGATGTAACCCTCTAAGCGGGGGCCGCGGACCTGCGCCGCCGCCGCCGCACAGCGACGTAGCTGCGTTATGGCGCGGACCGCGCCGTGTTTGTCTCGGCGCTGCGCCGGATTGGTCGCGACGCCACGTCTGACGGTCTGGCGACACTGCGTCAGCCTCGTGCCGAAATCACCTGACGTAACTCGGGGGGGGGGCGACACAGTGGCGCCTCCACACAGCGGCACTGTCGTCTACCGGCCGGGCGGCTGGCGGCCGCGCCTCCTCTTGCGTGCAGCGCGGACCGGGAGCGGCTCAGTTGCGACGGACGATTCGTCCCGGGTGGTCAGAGCCACACCTGGACTCCCGTGTTGTCTTAGCGAACACACCGATGGCTGTTTGAGATGTTTCAGAAAACGTGCTGGCTAAACTTGTTGTGCCGGAATATTAATTATTAATGATGGGGCCTGGCTGCGGCTGAAATGATAGATATCCTGCTAGGCAGCGTCATGCGGGCACGGCTTATGCTCGTCTGAGAACATGCGTCAGACTGCAGAGGTGTGTATAAGTCTGGTCTGCCGAATGTTGAGGGCCCGCCGGTGAGTCACTGGCGTAGTTTTGGTGATCTGTTCGCTGTGAGACGGCCGCCGCCGTCTGGTCTCCATGGTAACCGTAATCGGCTGTGTCGGACGCCACTCCGGTCCGCCGACAGCGGAGCCGGCTCTCGGGAGCCGCAGGGAGTCTGATGGAACCCTCCGGCGGTAAGGGCCCCTCCGGTTGGACCCTTCCGCCCCCCCCCCCCCCCCCCCGAAGATGGCGCCACTATCGGAATCCACGGACTTCGGACTTCAACTGGATGCCGGGCGGACCGTCTGGGAGTTGGATTGATACCGGGATGATGCCATGATGATGGGATGTTGCATTACCATTTATAATTGCTAAAAACTTGTTCTAGCATCAGGAACAGTGACAACCGTTAGGTTCCGTACTATGTTGTATGCTTAGCAATGTATTATTAGCAATTATAGCAACTATTAACACAGTCAAGAAATCCTGGCATATGTAAGATTTTAATTTCGGCACCAAATATATCATTCTAGTCATGCTCCGTGCCATCGCCCAACTGTATATGTTAGCGTGGTGTGAGACCACGCTTGGAAGTCCTGCATTTACATCCGCGCCACGTTCCGCCAACGAAAAGGCTCCGTTTTCAGTTTCGGCCTCTTGCCTGCGATGTCGGGCCGGGCGCGCCTCGTGAATCATGCACGGGGCCCGGCCGGTTTGGCAAGGTTCTCGGAAGTCGGCGCCGCGTCGCCGCCGCCTCGGACTCCGCGCGCTTGTCGCCGCCAATCGGCCGATTTGCGCCGCGAGTCGCCGCCACTGGGCGATCCTGGCGCGGCGCCACATGGCCGGCGCGCTGGCCGTCGCCTCCTGGAACGGCCCCGCACCGCGCGGCGTCACGTTGCACCGGTGACGTCACGGCTTCCGTGGCGCTGTTTGTCGACGGCCGATCGTGGCTCGATCGCCGGGCGGCGGCGGTCCGGTACCGTCATGCAAATCCACCGGCTCAGAGCAGGGAGTGCCGCGCGCGGCGCCCGATTTGGGCAGCGGCTCGCGCGGGCCGCGGCGCCGACGACGTAGACTGGCGGATCCAGGGGGAGGCATCGGGGGCAAATTCCCCCCCCCCCGCTGCAGGAATATGGGGGGGGGGCATTCAATACAAGTATGTCCCCCCCCCTGCGCGCATTCCCAATTTATCGTAAAATCGTTAAAAAAAAATATTTGCAGCAGCCAAAATCCAGCTATCCACACTCCACAGTCAAGAACAGCAAAATTTCGCAATTGCTTATACAAAATGGGAAAATGAATTCCATTTAGTGTTCATGTTCATGTTCATATATTCAAGACAATCCACAAGGTGGGTATTACAATCTCACGTCAATTATACAAGAACTGCCAACAGGCTGAAAAATTGCCTGTCAATGTAAGACAGCACAATTCGCGTTAACAATGCACATACCAACGTCACATATACTAACATCACAAAAACAGTGGATTGGTCAAAAAGATAAAAACACATTTCCTCACTCCACGGTCTCACGAACAGCCGCTTTAAAAGCGCCCAGAGTCGGAGCAGATCTGACAGAGGATGGTAAACGGTTCCAAGCTGAGGCCGCGCGATATGAGAAAGCCTTTTGGGTGGCAGTAAGTTTGCATTTGCGGAGGTGGAGGTCTCCGCTCTCCGACGAGCGTGTCTCGCGGGAGGAGACAGCCGCACGCGCCGTAAACAGCGCGCGGATCTCGATAGGCGCGCCCTCTTCCCTCAGTGCCTTGTAGGTCTTGATTGCGTCACGGTGTGCCACCAGGGTTTCGATCCTCGGCCATCCGAGAGAATTTAAAGCCGGGGTGATATGTTCATATTTTTTGGTTCCAGAGATGATTCTAGCCGAAAAGTTGATGACTTTTTGGATTCTTTGGAGCTGACCCTTGGCTGCCCCACCCCATACGCAGAGGCAGTACGTGATGTGAGGAAATACGTACGCCTGAATGAGAGTCTTTAGAATGTCTGTCGAAAAAAAAGTGCCTGGCAGAGGCTCTCCTTGTCGGTAATTGCTAGCACTGGCGGATCCAGGGGGCATCGGGCAAATGCCCCCCCCCCCCCACACACACACACACACACACACAGGAATCTGAGGGGGGGGGGGGCATTCAATACAAGTATGCCCCCCCCCCCGCGCGTTCCCTGCACTGAACGTGAAAAACAATGATCTAAGGAGAAAATTTCATGAAAACGGAAGTTTTTTTTCTTCCCTTGAGTGATTGAATTTGAAGTTCTTATGTATCCCTTTCTTTCAATGATGGAGACAAAACAGCGCACCTGATGCAATTCAAGCAGCCAATTGATTTAGTATTTTGGGAGATAATGACGTTTTAATGACGCCATGTCGTGCCATTTTTGGTGGAAAAACGATAAATGTTTGAACAATCGTAGAAAATAGAGTTTGAAGCAAATTGCAAATAAAAAAACGTCAAAAGAAAGGAAACGACATTCTCTTGGAAATGGCGATCTCGGATTTGGAAATTTTGTGTTTTTGACTCATAAATGAGAAGACAAAATACACATTTTTGTGAATTTGACAAGTGAATTTCTTAAGCTCGAATACCAAAATAAGGTGACCGGCCCAAATCCACAGATAAAAAATGGGTACCTTTTTGCCACAAAAAGATGCCCCCCCACGGAGAAGCTGGATCCGCCAGTGCGTAGATGCCCCTGCGGACCGTTACCGCCGCGCATTGCTAGGCGGCCGTCTGGCTGGCGTGCGACGACCGCCCGATATGGCGACCCGTTACTAGCCGGCGATCTACTCTCTCCAGAGGAGACATTATGCCCTCTGTCCTGTCCCCATCGGCCGGTACTGAATTATAAACCGTAGTTTATACAATGTTCCGCCGCGGTGTGGCTGTCGGCCGTGACGATTCGGCTGTCGGTGCTGATGTTTGATGACCTGCCTGTCACGAGGTCTGCGGCGACGGACGGGTCGTGACCTCACTCCTGCCACCTATTGCCGGCCCGGTGAACTACTGTCTCACGCCGTCCGTTCGCGCATCTGTCTTGTCTGTGTTTGGGAGCAGTGTGCGAGTCAGATGGCCCTAATGCAATGCACGCATCGGCCTTGTGCACCGCTGTCTGGCCTCCACGCGTCTGCATACTGTACCCGTTCCCGCCGAGTTGTCCGTCTGTCTGTCTCGGCCCAAGTAGGAGGCTGACCCAGAAACCGGTCAAACACTAAGCCGGACGAATCATGGTCGGTGTCGTTTTAACGTCGGCCCGAAGCGCCGGGGTACCGTGAGCGGCATCACTGTGTCTATATGGCCACCCATGAGCCTGAACGCGTCGCGGGTATGTGTGTGATGGACGGCAAATAATCCCGTGCTAACACGGGGATCGTATGCCATTGTCAGTGTCCCCACCGTGCTGCATCTTGGCCACTGTTTACACACATGTCTCTCTGGAACCTATCGAAATGTGTGTAGTCAGCAGCGAGATGTATCCAGCCGCTGCGCAGTTCTCGTGTTCTTCTGCCTGTGTATGTCTCCCGTGCGCCGGTCTGAGGAATCTTCTCCCCTCCATTCGCCGTACTTACGTGATCTCCTGTCTGCTCGCCGGACTGACCTAACCTCCCCCCCCCTCTGTGATCTCCTGTCTGCTCGCCGGACTGACCTAACCTCCCCCCCCCCTCTGTGATCTCCTGTCTGCTCGCCGGACTGACCTAACCTCCTCCCCCCCCCCCCCCCCTCTGCTCGCCGGACTGACCTAACCTCCCCCCCCCCCCCTCTGCTCGCCGGACTGATCTAACCTCCTCCTCCCCCCGTCTGCTCGCCGGACTGACCTAACCTCCCCCCCCCCCCCCCCCTCTGCTCGCCGGACTGACCTAACCTCCTCCCCCCCCCCCCCTCTGTTCGGCAGACTGACGTTTCCTCCTCTTTTCACCAGACTAACGTGTTTTCTCCTCTTTTCACCAGACTGACGTGTTCTCTCCTCTTTTCACGTCGTGTCCAACCCCCCCCCCCCCCCCCCGGGTTCGCGTTCCCTCTTCTGTTCGCCTCTGTTCGCCGGACTGACGTGTTCCCTGCTCTGTTCTCTCCCAGGTGAAGCAGCAGGCGGTGCCGGGCATCGACAACTCTTTCCTGGCCATGGACACCGACAACGGCGTCGAGGTGGTGTGGAACGAGGTTAGTTGGACACAGACAACGGCGTGGAGGTGGTGTGGAACGAGGTTAGTTGGACACAGACAACGGCGTGGAGGTGGTGTGGAACGAGGTAAGTTGGACACAGACAACGGCGTGGAGGTGGTGTGGAACGAGGTTAGTTGGACACAGACAACGGCGTGGAGGTGGTGTGGAACGAGGTTAGTTGGACACAGACAACGGCGTGGAGGTGGTGTGGAACGAGGTTAGTTGGACACAGACAACGGCGTGGAGGTGGTGTGGAACGAGGTAAGTTGGACACAGACAACGGCGTGGAGGTGGTGTGGAACGAGGTTAGTTGGACACAGACAACGGCGTGGAGGTGGTGTGGAACGAGGTAAGTTGGACACAGACAACGGCGTCGAGGTGGTGTGGAACGAGGTTAGTTTCCACCATCATTGGCGACGGCAGCGACCGGCTCGAAATTATCTAGATCTTAAAGGGGTTAAAGGGTTCACCTTTAACATGGGGTTTTGGACTGAGATAGCAGATTTGTAGAGCAGATCTAAAAATGGGTTGTGGTGAAAGAATTACCTCCCTACGTTAAGTAATTTCGACACAGGACTAGGGGGCCCGGTTTCATGTCTACTGTTCCGGGCCACGCTCGGGACATGAACGCTTGCCGCCGGAGGAAGCTACACTCTGGCACGTAGTCTCTGATCACGACGCCTCGTTAATATCCGCTTAGCCGCCCGGGCAGCGCGGCGGCCCCTTGTGGCAGGGGCGTAGCTTCTCAAGAAAAGTTTTTTTTTTTTTTTGGGGGGGGGGGGGCTGAGCTGGGAAAATCGCTTAAAGTGCCATCACAATCCACCAAAATACATATTTTTTTCCCGGATTTGACCCAATTCCTCGTCCAAGTTGGGGTGGGGTGGCTGAAGCCAAATGTGTATGTGGGGGGGGGGGCTGAAGCCCCCTCAACTCAGTGGCGTACCCAGCATTTACTCCAGGAGGGGACAATGTTTGATCAGAGCAGCATAAGGTACCCCCCCCCCCCACGACAAAAAAAAAACTAATCGGATTTGGCGCACTATCTTTTTAGAGGGTATATTTTCAAAAAAAAATCCTTTCAAAAAGAAAAAAGCATTCATTTTTTTTCGAAATAGGGCCCGTCGGGCCCTATTTCCAAAGGGGGACATACGGCCAAGGGGGAACGCACAGACCATCAGGAGGGGGCAATTTCCCCGTTTGCCCCCCCCCCCCCCCTTGGGTACGCCTATGCCTCAACTGAATAGGATCCTACACCCCTGCGACGTGGAAATAGACTCAGTTACGGATGAAATTTCCTTCGTTTTCCCTTCGACACACCGCTGCTCCGAAAGGGAAACTAAGGACATTGCATCCGTAACATGCATGGGCGTCGCCGACGGGAGAGTCGGGGGACGGTCCCCCGACCCCCCACTCTCAGAAGGAGGGGTGGTTGACCCCCACCCACACCACTTTTTGCGGGGGAAGTTGGCAATTTATCGTAAAAATTGCCTTTGCAGCAGTCAAAGTTCAGCCAAAAGTGGAAATCAAAAAGTGGAAATTTCGCGCCGCTTCGCAGCATGACACAAGTTTCGCAATTGCTTATACAAATTTGGAAATGGGAAAATGAATTCCACCAGGGCCCACTCCCTTCATGAAATATTAACTTTCAAGCGGGCTACATGTTTAGCTAGTCTGCCGAGTTCCGAAAAAGGCGACGCGAACACAAAGACACCCGGAAGACATCGGCACCCGGAAGCTGATCCAGCGGTGCCCAGCTTGCTGGACCGAAGAGCTAATAGTGGGAACCAGGCCAGGACCATCTCCCCAAGCCATCTCCTCCCAGGCTCTTCCAGATCCACAGGGACCATTTATGCGCGGAAAAGTTGTTCTGCCCCTTGCTGCTTTCAAACCATTTGCACTGTTACTAGTTGTTTCTTACAGTTTGGTTCATATGTATACAGTTATTATTATCATGTGTACTATTGAGCGCTGACTGCCACCGGTCATTGTGATTTACTACCCGAGGCTAATGTATATGAAAACTACCTTCATTTCAATATTTTTCATCATACATCTGAATGTGTAACCAGGAAAAGCGGTTACCTGAGGCTTGGCTCCACTCACGGTCTGGTTCCAATATTACAATTTCATTTTTCACGGCCTAAAATGAACATGTTCACCCCGGTTCGAGGCGACACATCGGTGGCCATCATCATAACGAAACCATCATTATCGTATTCGGTTCCTCGTAACGCTGAATTGAATTTATAGCATGTTTAGCTTCTTATCCTATACATGCCCACCGCCTATATTTCTTAGTTTTATCAGGAAAACCCGTTAAAAAATTGCGCCGCTTGACGGCGGTAAATAACAAGTACCTACTATAACATGAACATCCACCAACCAAATGCTGCAAAGGCCACCAATACACAATTAAATACACGCACACAAATGGTACATTTTTTCGTCATTTCAGCCGACCCCCACCCCACTCAAAAATGCTCGGTGACGTTACTGCAAAGAGAAACTTACTTCTTTCTCCACATATATCCATCAGTTGTCCAAACGAAAGTCATATTCGTAGTTTTGAGTTCAAGATGCACCGTATTGTGAATTTCAAGACAACTTTCAAGGTGATCTATTCCCTTTTAACTGTTGAAGATGTACTAAACAATTCGTAAGATCAGATGTCAAACGTTACCAAACGACATGTTTGGCACTTTCTAGGTTTGCTTGCTAAGCCCGCCTTTTAGGCTTCGTGTTGTATGGAGATCGCCCAACGCGCCTTCATTTTCTAGCATGAATGACAACGTCGTTGAAAACTTGAACTGTTCCATATTTTGCCAGTCCTGTGTATGCCGGTTTCGGTGAGACGGATGTAGGAGTGGGTGTCGTCCTTCGGCAGCGTGAGAAGCTGCGTGATGGTGCACGTTAGCGTGAGTCGGCGGCCGTGCCGGAGTGAGGGCTGAAGGACACGGTGGTGCGACGCAGAAGGGGGGAGACGGTGGCGCCCAGGCTGTGGCAGTGCCCAGGCTGCGACAGTGACCAGGCTGCGGCAGCGCCCAGGCTTTGGCAGTGTCCAGGCTTTGACAGTGTCCAGGCTGCGGCAGCGCCCAGGCCGCGGTGTGGTGCTGAGAGCCGGAGGGATTCGGCTCAGGCAGCTCGTCTGTTCGGTTGAGCTCATCGCCTATTTTTGGCGATAGGAAAAGGGTTAAAATGAGCGGTAGCTGTGCTTATGCAGATTTATGCAATGTTTAGAATACCAAGTCGGTTAGCTGAGGATGAGAGCGATTCTTTTGATGTGCGAAGCTGCTATCTGCCACATTCATCAACTTGACGGCTATCTCATCCATCAAGATCAGTCCATTTACTGGCCACCATGGGCGCTATATCCTAGCCATTTCGCGCTACATCACTGTGATCATTGTGGAATGTGCAATTGTGGAACGTGCACTGCGCGTCCTGAGCGAGTCAGTAATGCGCACTATATCTACCTGCTGTCACATTTCTCCTTATCATGCGAAGTCCGCGAACTGTCGCTCTCGTTGACAGTTACGTCGACTGACAAGCTCGGATTATGTCAGAGTCGTTTACCCGCCGTAGTCTGGCGGCGATGTGGCGCGCGTCAAATCCCGTTGACCGGCGGAATGTTTGGCCTCGCGCTCGGTCCAGGGGTCGGTCGGTCGGCCGGCTGGGCCGCGGCGGGGTATGTCGACAACACCGAGCAGGAGGCGGGGAGCCGGCGCCGAGTCTGCCCACCGGACGGCGGAGGAATTTAGCGGGAACCGCCTCGCCGGCGCCGCGCCGGATTTCGGCTAATTTGGTGCTGTGGTGCCTTACCGTGAACTAAGACGTGCCGACTGCAGACTGCAGAGGGTGGCCAGCGAGACTGGTCGGCAGCAGTCGTGATCCGGAGAAAATCCTGCGGATACTACTGAGCTCAAAGTGGCTGATCGGCCACTTGGACACATTGGCAGCCACCGCCTTTTCAGCGGCGCCGATGCTATCTATCGCGGTCGCGAGGTCCCAGGGTGCCCCGGATTAACCGCGGAGATGGCCGTCGAACGCAATGCTGTCCGCGCTGTGGGCGTGACGTCAGACTGGAGGATATCGAGATACAGAGGGGCGTTATTAAGCGATTTGTCTGGCTGGACGGTCATCGGGTTATGAGGGGGCCGTCGAAGCTATAGTGTCACGAAATCTGCGTTGGTTGGACGGAATATCAACTGTTTTCCTTCTGCGCTGTCCGACTGGGCCGGTCGCTACGTTGATAGGCTGACCACCGTGTGAGCCATGGCAGTTCTGTCCGGGGGTTTTGCTGGGACCGGCAGCGGTGGCCCGTTTTGATGCTGACGGCCTCTGCTGCTGTACTGTGCCGCCGGCCATAGAGACCCGTCACCTGCTGCTGTGACACGACAGCACCATTACGGCCAGCAATCCCGTCCAAAGCGCGGCCGAGCGCTACTCCAAGCGCACCTTTGCCGCCTGACGCCGAGCGCCGCCCCGGTAAACGATGGCGCTGGCGTGCCTTTCGACCCCGACTGCTGAGCTTGGCGGCCGTAGCGACAGCATACCGCCGGCTTCTCAAATTGAAAAACGGCCGCGACCGCGTTGCGTAAGCCGGCCGAAAATTCCTCTGCGCTACGCGACGGCATGTTAGCGACATCACGTGATAAAACGCCCCAAAAAGGCGACAGAAGGAGACACGTGACACGTGACACGTGGCACCTCTGCCAGTCGGGGCGACACCGGCAGGTGGGGCCGCGCCCCGCCGATCGGCACCCCGATCCCGGACCTGACACGTTATCCGGGCGCGCTCCGAGAAACGAGCCATTGTTCGGAGGGCCCGTTAGCGGGCGGTGTGGCGCCGTGCGACGGTACGGCCGTGCGACGCCGTGCGGTACGCCGCGGCCGCGGCACCAGAGCCGTGTCCGCCTCCTGTCCGGGCTCAGGCCGTGTCAGTCCCGCTCAGCAGCGGCCTTGGCTGCCGCAACTCGTCCGGTCCGTTTGCTGGGCGGACGGACTATGGGGAGACGGACGGAGACGGACGGAGACGGACGGAGACGGACGGAGTCGGACGGACGGACGGACGGACGGACGGAGACGGACGGAGACGGACGGAGACGGACGGAGACGGACGGAGACGGACGGAGACGGACGGAGACGGACGGCTCCCTGGGACTGCGGATATCCGAGCATGATCACTGGGATATTGGAGCCACGTCGCCACGCTTCGCGTAAGCTTAGGATGTTATTGGAAGAAGCTTCACGTTCATCAATAGCTTTGGCACAATATCCATAGGTAGTCTTTTACGTCGTCCAGCGATCAGCAATATCAATTATTCATGTCCTTGACCGTAGCTATCTTCTTTATTGCCCGCACAATAGCGAATATCGCAGCGTTTTTTAGAAGAGATGATGCAATCTATGGCCGCGTCGACGGCCTCATGCATGGGTGCGCCGCAACCAGCTGTGACGTCACTGAAGGCCGTCCGATACGGCGTACAGTACCGGGAGCTGGGGTGGGCCCGTGTGTCACCTCAGGGGGCGGGGCGGGGCGGCTCGCGGGGGACCACTGCGGTGAAAACAACCGTCCGACAAGACGGCCAGGCGACGGACCACTGGTCACCGGTCGCCGGTGGTCGGGTAAGGAACTGCGGGAAATCGTGCCGTGCAACGTTCGCAGGATGGTCAGAGGCGATTCGACGGCGGTTTTGCAACCGGCGGAGACCCGAGAGAGTGGTAAATGAGCGTCATACCGCCGTGTTATGCCGGCTCACCGGGTTTCCCAGAATGGGTATGAATAAGAGTTGTGATGAATGTGTAAATGAGGACAGCGGGTTCTGGGGCTAGGGTAGGATATGAAGAGCGCTGAAGGATAGTGTATAGGATCTTATCACATTCGTGGGTTTGTTCTTCATACAAATGCAAAACGAACTACCTACTAAGGCGAAGAAGGTGTTATTGAACCACAGTTACTTGCAAACTTGTTTTTAAATGATTGAATGTGCTTGTAGGATGTCATGGATATTGTCTGTCGTTGTCATGTATGTGAGCATTGCAACTGGTGCCACAACTGCCGAAATGCTCACACCAGCCTTGTCGCGTGTCCGCAGGTTCGGTTCTCGGAGAACAAGAACTTCAAGAAGTACATGGTGCGCATCTCTGCCATCTTCGACAGCCTGCAGTCGATCGACCACCCCAACATCGTCGGCTTCCACAAGTACTGGTTCGACCATCCCGACAAGACCGACAAGCCGAGGGTGAGACAGCACGGCTCAGGCACGAGCCGTGGCACGGCCACGGCACGGCCGCTGCACCGCCGAGATGACTGTAAAGGAAGGGGATCCTTCCCAGGGTGTGTCGGGAATCTTTCGGGAAAGTGGTTGTCGGCCTCGTGTCGAAACGGGTGATGTGATCCTCTGCGGAGGGCAATGATGCGGTTCCAGGAATACCCGGCCGGCCAGCGATGCTATCCCCGCTGTCTGGGGCTGTCTTGCGATATGTGGAAGGGATGCACTGGCAGATCCAGGGGAGGGGGGGGGGGGGGGCAAAGCGGCCATGCCCCCTCCCCAACCGCCTGAAATCGGCGCAAAATTGACACATTTCCTGATATAGAAGAAAATCGAAGCAACTTTTACTAAGGCAAGTTTGTTTTAAATCAGCTATCAATGCTGATTTAAAGCAGGCGAAATTCGATGAGTTTTCAGAATTGTGTGCGATTTTTCGGGGGATTTGCCCCCCCCCCCCTAAAAAGCCACCGTTCTGGATCTGCCAATGAAGGGATGTGACTTATAACGTGGGACACGGACACTGCAGCCTCCCTGCGGCAGAGATCTCGGCTCCAGCCAGTCTGCTCCGGGAGGGAATTACATACCGATGCCACGTAACGTCACGCCGGAGACAAACCGCTGACGTCGGCTGACGTCGGCTGACGTCGGCTGCCCGGCTGTCCCCGGACTTTGTGGCCGACGGCGGCGGAAGCGGCGGGGTCACGCCGCTGCGCGTGTCACGTGGCGTGACGCGTCACCTCGCGTGACGCCACGCTCGGGGCCGTGCGCTCTGCAGCGTCACGGCGGCAGTGTTGACTGCACGTTGTCGCTTCAGGTGACATTCACGGTGAAACAATGACAAAAACTTGCCGGCGAACTCGGGACACGACGGCAGCAGTTGCGGCGCCCTTAACCCTATTTGTAACGGGGGGGGGGGGGGATTTCGCCCCCCCCCCCATGTTTTTCGCAGATATCTCCAGAACGGCTTGGAGCAGGCCCATACAATTTTGGGACTTTTCCCAAAATATATTTCCACATATGGAGTCAAAATTGTGAGTTCTTATTATGGCAGAGGCGGTTCCAGGGCATGGTTTTGGGAGAGTTCTGCGGCGACATTTGTCGATAATACGGAAATGCGATCTTCACGGTTTCTTCCTAACTACCTCAAGTATGTAGGAGTTACATGGGTTTACGGTGATCGAAACAAGTGCAAATTAGTTTATGTTAATGAAATATCATACAAATTGCATGGCAGAGGCGGTTTCAAGGACTTGAAAAGGGGAGGTTTCCAGAAAGTATGCAACGCGGGAAGTCAATAGCGCGATATAAGGGGAATTTATAGCTATCAAGATGTAAAGGATAGCTTCTCGTTCCATTATTTGCATAATGTATTACATATAGAGTTGCAGGGGCGTGTGCAGGCACAGAGGGGGTGACTGGCATGGTGATGACGATATGCCAGCGATTACGGCGCAATAGACGGTTAGTGTATAATGATATATGCACATATGAGGCCAGGAGAGGGAATGAAGTCGTTTTTGATTGCAGAGGCGCGCTCAGGAATGGAAGAAAGCGGGTCATATTATTGTAAGGAAACTAAGATGCATGGGCCTACAATGACAACATCCTGCAGTTTTCGGATGCAACACGCACCAGAGGGTACTCTACGGACGATCATAATATAATAGGCGAGTCCAGGTAGGGTAAAAGGGGGTAACCAATGTGAATTGAAGTGTTATAAGTGAAATAGTCACTGTTGACTAGTTAGTATCATAATAGCGGAGAATGTACCTATCAAAGGGTCTTGCGCCTCCCCAGTTTGGATCCTGGATACGCCTATGATGAAGTTCAACATGCAAAAAGGACCTATCTACGATTAGTAACTTATTTATAGTGCTGGGTAGCAACTTCCTGCGGTTAATATTTTATCTATTTGACCTCCCTTTTTCACTAACCTGGTACCGCCTATGTAAAAAATATGTTTTATAACTGTTTTGTCTAATGTTACAATAGCACACCATTTCATATATCAAAAACAACATGAAAAACGGGTTTATTACGCATTTCCTTCGCCCCCATATTGAATAACCTGCACACGCCTATGATTTTTGCATTTGCAAAAGTCACCGCCATATATCAATCTCCAATTCATTCTCTATCGATCCCCATTAGTTGCGTTAAAATCGGTTCATAAACATGACAGCTGTGTTGGATCACAAATACCTCTAATATTTGTAGTTCCCCTCCCCCCCCCCCCCCCCCCCTGTTGCCCCCTATCACAAATTTCGGATTTATTTGTATTTGATAGAAATGTAGATCGAGTTGAGGGGATTCAAATGCCGTTTCATTTGTGAAAATCGGACGGGTGGATCTCGAGATCTCGGGGGGGGGGGGGGTCCCCCCCCTGTTACAAATAGGGGTAGCCAGGAGCCTGTTACAAATAGGGTTAAGCCCCAAACCGCCACCCCTACCACCAACATCACCACCGCAAACTGGGTACAATGATAAACTTGTATACAACAAATATTGTTTTTGCTGTTTTCCGGAAGTTGCCGTTGCAAAGTTGTGGCAAGGTATTGCACAAGCAGTAGGTTCTTGTTAAGTGGATAGCGGGTGCTTGTTACTTGTTTGTACCTGTCTGGCGGTATCTGAACCACCCCACGTGGCGGGCCCGCCGGCTGCCGGCCTGACGACAGGGGGGCCCCCACACGGCGCGGCTGTGAGGTGGCCGTGTGATCCGTGTGACCTGGCTGGGAGTGGGCCGGGCCGGCAGAAGTTGGAGTGGGCGGCGCTTGCTGTGTTGGGGCGGGGGACGGCGGCACCTGCAGATAGTGATGCGTGCGTGGGGCTCTCCGCCATGCGGCCGCGGGCAGCATCGTTACCGGAGTTATTTCTGAGTATCGCCGCTGCTAGATAGCGCCGTGAGGCGGCAGTTATTGTCCGAAAAGCCGACTGAGCTATCTCCGGGCCGGCCCCGAGTACGCGCCCGTCTCTGTCCGTCTCCGAGGTGATTAAACTGGCCAGACTGCCGGGGACGGGCGGGTATCCTGTTATTGGCCGGCGGCTGTGTAGCGCCGTGTGTTGTGTGGACGGAATCGATCGTCTGCCGGTGACAGCCTAGGCCGCAGGGGCCGGGAGGGGCGCTGTTTTGTCGGCGCTGCCCGCTCACGTGCACAGACTGGCACAGTTTGCGCAGTTCGTTGACCTGGATCGCCGTATCGCGGCGCCGATCGGCTGCTGCCAGCCGGGTGCACCGATTGTCAGCACGCGAGCCGCGACGTGTCCCGTTTTGTCGCGGCGCGGCGGCGGCGGCGGCGGTGAGCAGCTTTGCGTCAGAGGCGGCCGTTCGTCGAACCGGTCCCCACTCCCCGTCACAGGTGACGTCGGGAGCACCTTCCTTTCACCCTCACTCCCAGGAGAGTCTCCTGACCTGTCTCCTGTCTCCTGCTCTCACTCCCAGGAGAGTCTCCTGTCTCCTGCTCGGCGCCTCGGCGAGGCTCGGGGACTACCTGAGCCTCGTGGCCTGGTGATCTGTTCGGCGACGTGTTCGCCGCGTATGGTCCTGCAATGACCTGTCTCCTGCTCGGCGCCTCGGCGAGGCTCGGGGACTACCTCAGCCTCGTGGCCTGGTGATCTGTTCGGCGACGTGTTCGGCGCGTATGGTCCTGCAATGACCTGTCTCCTGTCTCCTGCTCGGCGCCTCGGCGAGGCTCGGGGACTACCTCAGCCTCGTGGTCTGGTGATCTGTTCGGCGACGTGTTCGGCGCGTATGGTCCTGCAATGACCTATCTCCTGTCTCCTGCTCGGCGCCTCGGCGAGGCTCGGGGACTACCTCAGCCTCGTGGCCTGGTGATCTGTTCGGCGACGTGTTTGGCGCGTATGGTCCTGCAATGACCTATCTCCTGTCTCCTGCTCGGCGCCTCGACGAGGCTCGGGGACTACCTCAGCCTCGTGGCCTGGTGATCTGTTCGGCGACGTGTTCGGCGCGTATGGTCCTGCAATGACCTGTCTCCTGTCTCCTGCTCGGCGCCTCGGCGAGGCTCGGGGACTACCTCAGCCTCGTGGCCTGGTGATCTGTTCGGCGACGTGTTCGCCGCGTATGGTCCTGCAATGACCTGTCGTATGACCGAGCACACGGGTGGCTGGGCTGGCGTTTCACCGCCCTGGCGTGGCGCGGGTGTGTCCCAGCGCTGGCCTGCCGTCTGGGCGTGGCGGTACCGTGGCTGAGTGTATACTGTATAGTGTATACGGTGTCTGGGTGCGGCTGTTTGTGTGTGTGTCGGGGCCGGCGGAGGTGATGGCTGATGGTTGCCGGCCGCCGACCTCTCCCCGGGAGCTGTTGTTGGGTCCGTCTGGCCGCCGTGTCGGACGGTCGGAGCCCCGCGGCGGCCGTCTAGACGGGGCCGGCACGCCCGGTCCGGGGCGGGGTCGACGTCGATAGGGCCGTCAGCGGGCTGGGAAGCGGTCACGGCACCCTGCCGGCCCGGCAGCGTCACAGGGCAGCGCCGCCAGGCTGCGGCGGAGCTGGCGGGGAGGCAGAGCGCTAGCACCACCCCTAGACCGGGCACTGACCAATGTTTGGGCCTAGGATACATCGCACCTAGTTACAGGCAGGGTCTCTGCAGCTGATCTCTTTGAAAGGCGTGCCGACCCTTGATCTCACTTCAACTTTGATCCTGTCCCCATCAAAGCCCCGGCGGCCGGCCGGCGCCGTCCGCCGCTGCTCCCGTCTGGGCGGGGTTTTGACCTATCACGGCCACCGGCCTGGCCTGCCCCGCACGGCGTCGGACTGAGGATCTCGCCAGACTTTGGTCCCCGCCCGGCGCGACTCCATTGCGTTACTGCCAGACGCCGACGTCCGGCATCGCCACTATGACAATGGTGGTCCGACCTTTCACCAACTCCACATATCCCGGCTGACCTGTGGCCGAATTCTGCTAGCTGGTTGCCCTCTGGCTCGCCGGGCGGTGACACCTGTCCCCATTCCCGTCCCGGACTTCACCCGAACGTTGCACCACCCGGGGCTCTCCTGTCGCGGCATAGCGAATGGTGTCATCGTCCTATTAGTTAACAAACATATATATGTAAGGGCTCTGAAACACTCGGATAACGCAAAACAGACAAAAGGCAACTTAATAACCGGGCCAAGGTATATCTCAATCAAATAAATCCTTACTGAGCCAGTCGGTAATTGCTACCAAACATAAATGTGACTTAAATGTCTCCTGCAATCCTCTAGTACATTATATCAGTTATTTAGTGTTTTGTTGTCTATTGCGGTGATATAAGAATGAGGTCTATGTGATTGTCTAAATGAGATGTAAGCCTGTTCGTCGCCACATCGAATCGTATCCGATTGATATATAAACAGAAAATGGGCCTTACCCACTAAGATGCCTGTCTGGGCGTTTGACGTCACACGCATATCACATCAAGTTTACGTCACGCCTTGCCAGGTTTGAGTACGTCATGCAGACGTGACGTCGCGCCACGAAAATGTGACGTCACATCATGTCAGGTTGACGTCGCCAGCATAATGTTATCTGTAGCAGCTGTGTGTCGGGCCGGGTCGCCACAGGTGCCGACTGCAGACCCAGACGGGACAGCTCTGACGTCACGAGGGTGTCACGGCCGCCCACGGCCGTCCCGCGTGACCCCGACCGGGCCGCCGCCGCCGCCGCCGGCCCGGCTGGCGAGCACAGAGAGCCGGATGTGATGGATTCAGAGGCGAGTGGTGGATGTGACGTCGTTTGGGCGACCGGCGGAAAAGGTCCCGCTCTGACGATCGGAAACGAGGGCTGGTAGCGTGGGTTAGAGAGTATAAACCTGGGCTGAGAAGGTAGTTCCACAGTTATGCCAGACAGACACTGGCTCGATTCCGACCTTATTCCGCTATCTTGGGGTGGTGTACCAGACCGGCCAGCTCTTCAATGGCGCACGGGTGGCTGTAATCTCTGTCTGGGAAAGGAGCGGACTGAGACTGGTGCGCAGGGGGACAACGATCCATCAGTAATGAGTTTGATCCAAACACCGGGGGTGTCTCGTCGCGCAATGGTTCAGGGATTGAGCTTGAGCAAGGTCTCTGATTGTAAACTGTTGTATAACCAGTACTGTGGTTCTGGTCTTGCCTCCTGTCGCGAATTTCTATATAGAACACCCATGGAGCCCCGTGATGCCGTCGACCCTGCTTCATGAGAACACCGCCGCCTGTCGGTGCCGGCCGGCCTCTGTGCGCCGCAGGTCGGACGGGGGCGGCCGGGGAGCAATCTCCTCCGCCGTGCCCGCCCGTCCGGCCGTAAATCCGTCCTATCGCCGCGTCTGTCCGGCGCCTCCTCCGGCTCGGAGGCTGCGGCTGCGGCTGCGGCCCGCCCAGATAGCCTGAAGCTGTGTCTCTGTCTGACCTGGCTGCCCCGCCCCGGGCGGTAGAAAGCCTCCGTCTGACCGCGACGCCGCGGGCGGCCGGGTCTGGTCGGTCTGCCGGCGATTTAGTTATGGCCGGCAGTTGAGGTGATGAGGCTGACAGTCGACCGAACAAACGACCCATTCCGGAAGTTCCACGTCAGGCGGCGGCGGTCGTTCGCCAGAGGATGAGCCAGTCGGGGGACTGGGGACGGAGCTCTGGTCGGGCCGGGTTGTCAGTGATTTAAGTGATCGGTGCTCTGTTGTATGGCAAAGGTTGTTTGTTATTGCTTTGCAAAGAAAGCAGCGCCCTTAATTGAATGCCGTCTCCTTCAAAGTTATCACTTTCAATCTTTATAGGCTGATTGATTTTGATTATTTGTTTACTTTGATTTTGATTTGTTTACTGGTTTACAGCATCACAGTATTGCTGTGTATTTGCAAACTATCCAGCAATGCTTGGCCGTGGTCCTATGTTCGTCGCTGAATCGCTGTCTCCGCAGGTTTGCTCACCATTATTGGTATATACGCTGCACGATTATCTGTGAGAATGTTACCACACATCTTCCGCATCGCACTGCGAGACGAGGCCCTTCTATATAACTACCCCAGCCTGGCCCCATTGCAGTGGTCTGCACACATCCCTATCAGCGAGTGTCCAGTGTGTTCCGGCAGCCCCGGCGCGGCCCCGGCGCAGCCCCGGCGCGGCCCCGGCGCAGCCCCGGCGCGGCCCCGGCGCGGCCCCGGCGCAGCCCCGGCGCGGCCCCGGCGCAGCCCCGGCGCAGCCCCGGCGCAGCCCCGGCCGGGGTCACCGGTCTACAGAGGTCCGGCCGGGTCTCTGGCGCTGTGAGGCTGACACGGGCCGGGCCGCCTCGCGCCGCCGCGCCGCCGGACTCGCTACTGGCTCTGTGGCGCTCCGGGCCGGGCCTCGTTTATTTGTCTCGGCTTTGAGCCTCCTGTGAGCCGTTACCCCGCTCTGTTCAGTCATTGGATGGTGATGGGCCCGCTGTAGACGGACCATCAGTCTTCGTGTTTGGTCGATTTGCTAAAAATAACTGACAGACGAATGTCACAGGCTGGCTACGGGATGGCGTACCGATATCAGAACGTTCGTGTCAGATAAACAATGGATACCCAGCAACTCTGGCCGGGAAGGCCGTGGGAAACTTTTCCTGCGGAGTATGTTGCGTTTCAGGGCCGCTTGTTACTTTACTGGCACGCCATCGACCAGTGCTCCTATCTGGCCGCTGCGTCCCTGACACGATCCCTGAACTATCACTGGACTATCCCTGACCTATCCCTGATATATCCCTGACCTATCCTGGACTATCCCTGACTTATCCCTGACATATCCCTGACATATCCCTGACCTATCCTGGACTATCCCTGGACTATCCCTGGACTATCCCTGGACTATCCCTGGACTATCCCTGGCCTGTCCCTGGCCTGTCCCTGACCTATCCCTGGCCTATCCCTGACATATCCCTGGCCTATCCCCGGCCTATCCCCGGCCTATCTCTGACCTATCCCTGGCCTATCCCTGCCCTATCCCTGGCCTATCCCTGACACGATCCCTGACACGATCCCTGACCTATCCTTGACCTATCCCTGACCTATCCCTGACCTATCCCTGACCTATCCCTGGCCTATCACTGGCATATCCATGACCTATACATGGCCTATCCCTGGCCTATCCCTGGCCTATCCCTGGTCAATCCCTGGACTATCCCTGGCCAATCCCTGGACTATCCCTGACGGTAGCAGAGGTGCCCGCACGGCCTTAGGTTCCGTCTTCTGCCGCTCGGACAGTGTCGCCGTGCTGGTCAGACCTGAAAAAGAATGCGAAAACTTTCTACATGAATACGGAAACTTGTGCGTTCCTGAAGCCAGGACACGGAAATAGTTCCGTTATCGAGAGTTATCGGAGCGCCACGTGACAGTTGGGGTGGATTTTTCTGTCCAGCGGCGGCGGGTGGCGGTGTGACTGTTGGTGTTGGCCCGGCACCGGCACGAGTCGGTGGCGACACGTGGCGCCGCCGTGCCGACACGTGCCGCCGCCGTCCCGTCGGATTGATGGCCAGAGCGGCGTCTTGTGACGCCGTGCGCCGGCCAGCCCCGGGCCAGCCGGGCGGGCCCACCCGGACCGCGCCCCAGGCCTCAGCCCTGTCTGCCGCAGTGCAGGGTTGGGCCGCTCTGACCGCTGCCCCAGCCCCCCCCCCCCCCCACACCGAACCCACCTCGGGGGGTGGGCGGGTGGATCAGGGAATGGGTCCCAGCGACGGGCGTCTGTTTTTGTTGTGTGGGAAAGTGGTATTGTTTACCCATGAGACTAATTGTCTGCAGGCCTCACGATTATTAGTTCTGTTGTATTTCCTGCTGCCAATGTCTGTCACCTCTGATAACGAACGCGCACTCAGTGGTAGAGACATCCAATATTGCCGTAGTCGTCGACTCGTAGCTAGCGGAAATGAACGGTGATTTTAGTTCGGTGGCCGGTGCCTGGAACCGCCGATCTGCCCATGTGTCCATGCTGTTGGCCTTTTCCCTTGTCGCTGATTGTTTGCCCTGTGTCCCGACTGTGTCCCGTCGTGTGTCCCGTTGTGTCCCGTAGTGTGTCCCGTTGTGTCCCGTTGTGTCCCGTCGTGTATCCCGCCGTGTGTACCGACTGCGTCCCGCCTGTGTCCCGCCTGTATCCCGCCTGTATCCTGTCGTGTGTCCCATCGTGTGTCCTGTCGTGTGTCCCATCCTGTGTCCCGTCGTGTGTCCCGCCTGTATCCCGTATGTATCCCGTCTCTGTCCCGCCTCTGTCCCGCCTGTGTCCCGTCTGTATCCCGTCTGTATCCCGTCGTGTGTCCCGTCGTGTGTCCCGCCTCTGTCCCGACTGAGTCCCGTCTCTGTCCCGCTGCTCCCAGCCCCCTGTCGGCCGCTGGGCGAAGCTGACCTCCGTTCGCCGTGTTCCAGGTGAACTTCATCACCGAGTACATGTCGTCCGGCTCGATGAAGCACTTCCTGAAGCGCACGCGCGTCTCCAAGAAGAAGATGGCGATCGACTCGTGGCGTCGCTGGTGCCGTCAGGTGTTGTGGGCGCTCAGGTACGAACGACGCCCGCGGGCGCCGCGCAGCCGGCCGGCGCTCCGGCGTCCGGAGGTGCCGGGTGCAGGTGGCTCTGGGTGTCGGGGGAGGCCAGGGAGGGGATGTGTTATGTGTGTGCGCTCTGATCTCCTGTTCAGGCAGGTGGCATGGCGTCCCAGGCGCTGGACTCCGATGCGCCGCAGAAGACGGGCTGGGACGGAACAGTGCTCGCTCGGGCAACGGGGGGTAGCCTCAGCTGCCAACCGACGCCTGCAGAAGACACCAGAAGACGTCTGTCTGCGAAGACGAGGAGCGGCCGTCCCGCCCCGCCCGCCGCCCGCTGCCCGCCGCCCGCCGTCGCGGGTCGCTGTGCACCTGTGACACGACGTGGCTTCTGTTTCAGCTACTTCCATTCGAGCTCGCCGCCAATCATTCACGGCAACCTAACCTGTGATTCAATGTTCATTCAACACAACGGCCTGCTCAAGATCGGCTCAGGTACAGTCCCCGCACGGGGGTGGGCGGGCGTGCGGCGCACCCGCGCGGCCGGCCGGCGGCGCCGCGCGCGTGGGCCGCGCGCCCCGCCGGGGCGGCTAGTGATAAGGTGTGTCCGGCCGGCTTTGGCAGCCTGGCGCGCGTCCCGTGCCGCCGCTGACCGCCGCTCTGTGTTACAGCGGCGCCGGACGTGATACACCAGCACGTGAAGACGGTGCGGCCGGCCCAGTTCCTGAAGAACGCCCACTTCGTGGCGCCGGAGGAGGTGACGCGCACGGCGGGTGAGTCCAGGAAGACGAGGAGCGGAGTGGCCACGATGGCTGGGTGGGGTGGGGCGGGACAGACGCCAGGGGCGACAGCGTGGCGGACACTTCCTGGTGCAGAAGCAGGATTGCATGCAATGGATGGGAGTGTAAAACGGAAACTGGAGAGACGGAGAGGAAGAGGGATGTGGGTTCAGGGAGGAGAGGAGGAAGCAGCGGTGGTGACTTGAGATCTGGGAAAAAGCATCGGATTAGAGGATGTCTGTTAACGGATGTGGAGAAAGGCTCCTTGGTGACCGATATTTATTCTTATGGATACCTAGAGCAGCTTGGACGTTTAATTTCCGACTTCAAACTAATTACAGAGACGCACAACTTTCGATTTTCGGCTCTAAAGTTAGTTGAAGAGACGCCCGGTCGTCGAGCGCCGGCCGGATAAGTGAGACAGTGTAGATAGAATGGCCAGTGGTAACGATTGCGTCAGAACTGATAAGGAGGCACAGAGACTATACGCCGGAAATGACGCGAGCGGGAATCGAACACTGGACGAGAAAGTGTCTCTCGGTGCGTGGGAACTTCAGTGCCGCAGTGTACAAACTGCTGGCAAGGACGGTCTTTTAGAACCCTCTAAGCGAAGCAACCCACGGACAATTTCACTGCGATGCTGAACTTAATGGCACTGCCAGGGCACCAGATTACTCGACTAATGAAGATCTGTTTTATCCTGTTTTATGCCGTTGTTTTAGTACTGTGCAGGGAAGGGAGCTATTCGTGTTCCCTTCGCTACCACTACCTACCACTTCGTATCCAGAGGCCCGCGAAAGCAAACGGCTGTCACTGGCTGGGAAAATTGGAGGGATACTCAATCACGTGTCCAGCTGATGCCTGGATTCTGAGATTCACGACGGCTGCAATATCAAGAAAGCACGGCACCCGCTGGGTCACTGAAGCCAGAGGGTGAACCCGTTTTCCCAGAGTGCTGGCAATATTGTGAGAGCATCCGGCCACCGGTTATCAGATTGCGGCTCCTTGAAGCCATTTTCCGATTGCAGGTCGCGTCCTGAATCACCTATTAAGGCCTTGCAACAGACGGCAAGCATGCATGCAAGGGCGTTACACAGGGAGAATGATGCAAAGTGCATATTTAGAGCCTTGTTTCGTGTGGCCGGAGGACTACTAGGCCGTCTATTCATATGCATATGTGAACACAAAGTTACAGTTGTACGGACGCTGTTTATTCTAGCTCTTAGCCAGAACCATACATCGCTTGAAATGAGCGATATTCCGAGAGACCAGTCAATGTCGTCGGACAGTTTTGTCGCACTTGGCCGGGTTCGGGCTGGGCCGTTTTTTCGACAGCCCGTCATCACGAAGGCGCTATATTTAGTCCATGTTGTATGGACGCTCAATCTGGGTGCAGACAGAAAAACTGCGGCGCCGCATACCGGGGACCGGGTAGTCGGTACCGGCGGCGGTCAGGCGGGGTCGGACCCCCCCCCCCCCCTCCCTCCCGTCCTTCCCGGATGTGTCGTGCGGGCCCCCACCGGGCCGCGGAGGTGCCCTACAGTAATGCGGTCAGGGCCGGTGCACGTCAGGCGCGGACGGTGATTGGCGATGCGGCACGCTACCGGCGCGTGCTCGCGAGGCGAGCGTGTGCGGTACCAGGCTGATACAGCCTTAATGGGTGACTTGGCTGACCTGTGCCACGGTGGATTGCCGTCACTAAAAGTCGGGTCATGCATTAATCATGGCATCAAGTGGCATGTATCATAGGCTCTAGTTTTGCTTGTAATGTCTTGAATTCCTGGCGGTCTGTTTGAGTGCAAAGGCTTTGCAAAGCGCAGTCGTCCGTGGCATTACCACACGCTCATATCTCGCGAGTCATGCGAGTTAAGGAATTGACTTTTAGCAACAACTTGCGGTCACGAAGAGCGAAATGTTCCCTTGAAAATGGGCCGCACTTCCGTGTCTCAGAGTTTTCCGTCGTTGCCGTGGACAGATAAGGTCGCCTTGACCCCAGCGGGATCGCGTAGTCTGGCCTCTATCGTCTGTGACCCGAGGCCCGACCCGAGGGCCGGGGGCAGTTGACCGGACACCTGCCGTGTTCCCGTGTGATACGGACGGGACGGCGGCGAGCGCCGCGACCGGCCGGCGGTCACCGATAGTGGCGTGGCGGAGACGTGTGGCGCAGTGTGCGTGGGGTCCGCCGCCGGCGCCCCCGGTGGTCATGTTCGTGGGACATGTTCGCGGGATGTTATGTGATACGAATGCTGGATTGGTAAGCGCGGAGGCGATTAGGGAAGGCGGTGGTTTTCGTTTCCCGCTGTGTTAGATAAAATCATAAAGACGCGTGTAAATATCAATGTATTTATCCCGTAATGTATATATAATAAAATATATATGTATATATATAAAAAAATATATATAATAAAATCATCGTGCAGATTTTATGGAATACTCAGAATATTTGCATCACACCGTGGATGATGCAGTAATAGTTCTGGAAACGCTCTCAATGCAGTAGTAAAACAATGTGGTTGTTGGTTGTGCTGTATGTGCATCTTGTCCGCCTGTGGCTGTGGCCCCGTCGCCGTCACCCATATGGCCTGTGGTGGCCATCTAACGCGTGCGTCTCGCCTCCAGTGGATGAGCGGAGGAGCAAGTCCGACATCTACTCGTTCGGCATGTGTGCGCTGGAGATCGCCGCGCTGGAGATCCAGGGTAACGGCGACTCGGGCACCCCGGTGAGTGCTGTCCGGGGGGGGGGGGGGGCAGCCGCGACGTGGTGCCACCAGTGACGCAGTAGGCGCAGTGCCGGACCCGGTATGGAGGCTCACATGAGAAATGCGGGGGGGTGATAACACTTGTCGTGTTTAGCTTGGCGAGCCGGCTGCAGCCGGAACGTACCGGATCGTACTGGTTTGAGCTGGAAACGGAGACGTTGCGTCCGTTAAGGTGAGCCGATCAATAAAGCATCTTGTTACGCAAGGGTCTTGTTTTACTTGAAGTCCATCTGTGACGATGTTCCAGTCTTTAATTGTTTCCGTCTCGCTTGTGCAACGCGATCTTCAATTTCTGCTTACTGGACTCGACCTGAAGTATTCAATATTCACGATACTTGACGAGTCGCATTGACTGCAAAAAAAGGCCCCTGTCGGGTTTCGAACCCACGACTCGGCGCTGACCTCCGCCCTCCGCCAGGTGACCAAGGAGAACATCAACAACACGATCGAGAGCCTGGAGAATGATGAGCAGAAGGACTTTATACGGGCGTGTCTGCAGCCGGTCCCGGAGCTGCGACCCACGGCGCGCCAGCTGCTCTTCCACCCAATCATCTTCGAGGTGCCCTCCCTCAAACTGCTCGCCGCGCACGCCGTCGTCAATGACCCCAGTGAGTAGTGGCCTGTGTAGCGTCACAGTCAGCCCATGAGGCGCTGAAGGTGCGTCGCAGTACGGGGACCGTCACCGTCGTGTGAAGAGGGATTGATAGATGGTGTTATGACTCAGTATTGGTTGCAGCCTGGTTGCGCTGTGGCAGCTGCCTCGACGAGTGATCGTGGCTCTGTCCTGGGGCCCAGGCCCTCGTTGCCCGCACTGGCAGGCTATTCATGGTCTCACGGATGTAGCCTTCCGTGCGTGCGTCCGTCTCTGTGTGCGTTTTCTGGTGACGCAGGCGGCGTTGCCATCGACCGGATGTATTTGTTTTATGGTGACGCAGGCGGCGTTGCCATCGACCGGATGTATTTGTTTTCTGGTGACGCAGGCGGCGTTGCCATCGACCAGATGTATTTGTGTATTGGTATCTAGTCGTTCGCCTCGGATCGATTTAGTTCACGGCGACCGTGCGGTGAGACAGTGAACTAGTGGTTGCCGATGAGTATGATAGATGGCGTTGGTATCGACTAAAAATGGATTCCATCGCACAGTGGGCGAGAACGGCCTTTTAGCGCGACACGGCGTTTCTGCTTCAATTTACAGCATCGGTTTGAACATGTAGCATATCAATCGATAGCTGATGAATCAGGGAGCTCAAAATATGCACTTTCTTTTATCTGGGTTTAACCCGGCATTGATCGGGGGGGGAGGGATATTGCCCCCCACCCCCACTCGTTATTTCCGGAACTAATGATCGCAGCGAGACGCGCAAGGCGACGCAGAAAATCTACGGAAGTCAAGCGACACATGTTTTATGGGCTATTGTACACGAATAATTCGATAGTGATAGTTATTTTACCATCTGACCTCATTTAAGTGAAGTTAGTGGCAAGCTCAGTTCAGATCAAGGTCAGGTCACATAAGGTCAAAATTTGAAATTGATCAATAGCAATACAAAAGGCATGTTTTGTAGACCGGCTTTGTCTCAGAAATACAGTGCTGACATTTATTTGTCTGTATCTGGTCAATAAAAGCCAAAAACGCAATAACAAATATGACGTCATGAGTTACTCTTACTTAGGGAGCCATAAGTCAGTCAAAAACAAATACATTGCTTTGAAATTTGGTTTGGGTATTGGCCATATGTGGTTGTCCTACATATATTCCGTTTTTTTGAAAATGTTTGCAAAGTTTGATTTCGAGGGCATCTTTTTAAACAAAATATATTTTGGATTTTTTTGGGTTAAAAAACAAAAATTTCGCAAATCCGAGATAGCCATTTTGTAGCCCTTGTCATTTGCTATCTTTATACTTGTATCTTTAAAAAATGGCCTTTGTACGGCCAGTTAACTAGAGACATCAGAGATCCGGACATTGTAATGGCGCAGAGTTAATAGTGATGAACACTATAAAATAAGCTCCAGAATAAAAAGCGCAAATATGCGAAAGGTTTCTTTTAATCGACACAAAGTATAAACTCTAACGAGGCAGACAAAAATGTTTCATCAAAGCGGAAACCATGCAATGAAAAATGTAGGATTAACTCAAGTTTTGATTCTGTTGGTCAGCCACTTCAAATAACAAACCTCACTTAATGTTAGAATATAAAATTTATAATTCACATAAAATGGTCATATATAGGTATTTCGGGCTGTTGGTGATTTGTACTTTCAAGAAAAAATACCACAAAGCCTCTACGAAACGTTCTTCGCCTCTCACATTAGCCAATATCCAGGCGATGAGAATGAGGCGCGCCATAGCAATATCGGCGGCTGAACAATAGTGTGTGTTTGAAGACATGGTGCATACAAATAAACAAATTTATTGGCGAATCGGTGTTGCACTTTCATGCTATGGACATTTTGCTTGAAAATGAGCCGTATAAAATAGTCATTTTTGAAATTATATTTGTCGCTCCATGTCGCGCTAGCAGGCCGTTTTCGCCCACTGTGCATCGAGGTTATCGGAGGCCCGTCTTTTTTCGTCAGCTCTTTGATTAATACCTCCCATAACTAACACTGTCTATATTCGTGACCCGATCAGTAGATGGTTTGCTGAAAGGAAAAAATGACTAACATCGATTTGGAGCACGCGCGCCCCTTGTAATGAAAAAGAAATGCCCGTATTGCCCGCAGAACGCTGTCTTGGGCGACACATTTCACCGCCCAGAATTATGGAACACTGGGCTCCGTCAAAGTAATTGCTTCTTGTTAACCACTGCTATATTTAGTTTTGCGTGGTGCGTTCGTGTGCAGTTGGATAATGCACAGGACACAGGGTATTGCTGGGATGGTGTGTGTAGGGCAGTGAGGGGTGATGTGACCCCCCCCCCCCCCCGTCTGTCCGCAGACATCAGTCCCGAGGACGCCGAGGTGTACTGCAACCTCAGCCCCGATCTGGTGATCGCCGAGATGAGGCACGAGGGCCAGCAGCCGACCCAGCTGCGCGTTCAGGACGTCACATCCGCAGAGAACATCGGCAAATTCGTCGAGGACGTCCGGTAGGTGGTGCCTGTCCAGACCTGGGAGCGGTGGGGACTCGGCCGCCATGGTTTGGCTCGGACGTCGGGGTAGACGCGCGGACCGCGGTCACGGCGCTGCCGGTGCCAACCTCGTTATGATGTCCATAGTGTGCGGTATCCATTGGTGAGATGACCGTGTAGATTCCCTGTTAGTTCATGCTTACCTTCTTGTCTTGTATAACATCTGTATTTCGCTTGCCTCCCTCTATTTTATCTGACATACTGATTACCGTAAGTACGTTGTCCCGAGTGCCAAGATCCGGTCGGAAGCCGCTGGATTAAGATGACTCACGAGGACAAATAATGGTCTTATAGTGTCCGTGTGGTCGAGCGGTGAGCCTCAAAGCCAAATCCATTCGGCATTGTCTGTGCGTTTAACAGTGAACAATTGGTGGCCCCTGCTGCCCGCAATTACGTGACCGCTGCTGGCCGCCGCTGACCGCCCCTCATCTCGTCCTGTCTCGTCCTGTAGGGTGGGTATCTACCCGCTGACGGCGTACGCGCCGCCGGCGCCGCCGCCCATCAGCCAGGTGCGGGCCGCCAGCCCGGACACAATCGAGTCGGTCCACTCGGACACGCCGGAGCCGTCCGAGCGCGAGGGCCGCAAGGTGGTCACCATGATGTGCGAGGTCAAGTCGGACCCGGTGCAGCTCGATGCCAGCCTCACGGTAATGGCCGCTGCCGAGAACGGGAGGGGGGAGGGGGGGTGTGTTGCCGTGTCCCGAGCTGACCAGGCGGGGACCTGCCGACATTTCCTGCCGCTCCGTCGGAGCCGACAGTAGTATGCCATGTTGTGACGTGGGCTCCAGGGGGCCTGGAGAGCTATAGTTGGGGCTGGTGGCGGGGTAGGTGATCGGGGCCTGGCGTAATGGTAAAATGGCTTATCCGGCATCATGTGTGTGCATTGCTGTCTCGCGAAGTGTTTTCCTTCTTTCGCTTCGACCTATTTGATAAATTCGCAACTTTTCATTTCATGTCATTCTTGATTGTGTTGTGCCCTTTCCTCTTTTCAACGTGATGATTTCTGTTTGCATTGCTGCCAACGCTTATCTTTCTCTTTCTGTTGCGCACTATGAGTTAAATAGTGTGTTGTGCGCTACTTTGTGTTGCAACCCTGTTGCATTGGTGCATACTATCGATGTTAAATTAGAGTATCGATAATCCAGGCCATATTTGGAGCCGGACATGAAGATCGGATCGATATTGAGTGTTTCCCAACGTTTCGGCAGTGGGCCGTCCCTGAGCTCACTCGGGTGCCTTCGAGCGCCCACGTTAATATCAGAACGATGTGTTGGTTTTGTGGCCGCTGCCGAAACGTGGAGTGAATCTTGATATTGTTGATGATGTACTTCATTTCCAGCTTCAGGTACAGCTTCAGCTTCAGGTACAGTCTTCTCCTTCAAATTGATCCATCGAGTCGATCGTATTCAGCCGGGTTTCTTTTCTCCTGAATGCTTAACTTTACCTCATTTAAAAAGGCCGGATTTCCGACTTCTGGTTGTTTTTCCCGGCACGTGAGCTTTCGCGTGGGCAGCTCTGAACCCTGCGGGAGCTTGGTAACGGTATCTTTTCCGGATATGCGTCCGTAATACAGTTCACTGTGGGCCAATACGGCTTTTCGGGTGCTGATCCCATGCTCAGCTTGTCGAGCCTCATGTTATCCAGCGTTGTTGAACCCACATGTATCTTGCCCTGCTGAGCCCATATCTTACCCTGTTTACCCTGCATCTGGCACGGTTAACCTTCCATGCGATCCCATTAAAAAATGATTACTTCCGCTGGTTTACAATGATCCATTCATTAAGTAAAACTTACCCCGTCCGGCACCAAATATAAACCGATCTGCCGGCTCGTCCGCCCCTGCATCTCCTGACACAGTCTGGTGCTCCCGTGTGACTCCACGCGTCCGACCTGTGTCGCCTCGCCTACTCCGTCTGACCTTAGACTGCCGGTTACGTCTGACACCGTGTGTGACCCGGCGTTTCACACCGCCCGTCCCGGCCCGTCTGACCTCTGCCGTCCTGGCCCGTCTGACCTCTGCCGCCCCGGCCCGTCTAACCTCTGTCTAACCTCTACCGTCCCGGCCCGTCTGACCTCTGCCGTCCCGGCCCGTCTGACCTCTGCCGTCCCGGCCCGTCTGACCTCTGCCGTCCCGGCCCGTCTAACCTCTGTCTAACCTCTACCGTCCCGGCCCGTCTGACCTCTGCCGCCCCGGCCCGTCTGACCTCTGCCGTCCCGGCCCGTCTAACCTCTGTCTAACCTCTACCGTCCCGGCCCGTCTGACCTCTGCCGTCCCGGCCCGTCTAACCTCTGTCTAACCTCTACCGTCCCGGCCCGTCTGACCTCTGCCGCCCGGCCCGTCTGACCTCTGCCGTCCCGGCCCGTCTAACCTCTGTCTAACCCCTACCGTCCCGACCCGTCTGACCTCTGCCGTCCCGGCCCGTCTAACCTCTGTCTAACCTCTACCGTCCCGGCCCGTCTGACCTCTCCCGTCCCGGCCCGTCTGACCTCTGCCGTCCCGGCCCGGCTGACCTCTGCCGTCCCGGCCCGTCTAACCTCTGTCTAACCTCTACCGTCCCGGCCCGTCTGACCTCTGCCGTCCCGGCCCGTCTAACCTCTACCGTCCCGGCCCGTCTGACCTCTGCCGTCCCGGCCCGTCTAACCTCTGCCGTCCCGGCCCGTCTGACCTCTGCCGTCCCGGCCCGTCTGACCTCTGTCTAACCTCTACCGTCCCGGCCCGTCTGACCTCTGCCGTCCCGGCCCGTCTAACCTCTGCCGTCCCGGCCCGTCTGACCTCTGCCGTCCCGGCCCGTCTAACCTCTGTCTAACCTCTACCGTCCCGGCCCGTCTGACCTGCCGTCCCGGCCCGTCTGACCTCTGCCGCCCCGGCCCGTCTAACCTCTGCCGTCCCGGCCCGTCTGACCTCTGCCGTCCCGGCCCGTCTAACCTCTGTCTAACCTCTACCGTCCCGGCCCGTCTGACCTCTGCCGTCCCGGCCCGTCTAACCTCTACCGTCCCGGCCCGTCTGACCTCTGCCGTCCCGGCCCGTCTAACCTCTGCCGTCCCGGCCCGTCTGACCTCTGCCATCCCGGCCCGTCTGACCTCTGTCTAACCTCTACCGTCCCGGCCCGTCTGACCTCTGCCGCCCCGGCCCGTCTGACCTCTGCCGTCCCGGCCCGGCTGACCTCTGCCGTCCCGGCCCGTCTAACCTCTGTCTAACCTCTACCGTCCCGGCCCGTCTGACCTCTGCCGCCCCGGCCCGTCTAACCTCTGCCGTCCCGGCCCGTCTGACCTCTGCCGCCCCGGCCCGTCTAACCTCTGCCGTCCCGGCCCGTCTGACCTCTGTCGCCCCGGCCCGTCTAACCTCTGTCTAACCTCTACCGTCCCGGCCCGTCTGACCTCTGCCGTCCCGGCCCGTCTAACCTCTGTCTAACCTCTACCGTCCCGGCCCGTCTGACCTGCCGTCCCGGCCCGTCTGACCTCTGCCGTCCCGGCCCGTCTGACCTCTGCCGTCCCGGCCCGTCTGACCTCTGCCGTCCCGGCCCGTCTAACCTCTGTCTAACCTCTACCGTCCCGGCCCGTCTGACCTGCCGTCCCGGCCCGTCTGACCTCTGCCGCCCCGGCCCGGCTGACCTCTGCCGTCCCGGCCCGTCTGACCTCTGTCTAACCTCTACCGTCCCGGCCCGTCTGACCTCTGCCGTCCCGGCCCGTCTGACCTCTGTCTGACCTCTGCCGTCCCGGCCCGTCTAACCTCTGCCGTCCCGGCCCGTCTAACCTCTACCGTCCCGGCCCGTCTGACCTGCCGTCCCGGCCCGTCTGACCTCTGCCGCCCCGGCCCACAGCTGGTGCTGTTCCTGCGTCTGGACGACAAGACGAACCGGCAGCTGTCGTGCCGGCTGGCCCCGGACGACTCCGGCTCACTGCTGGCCGAGGAGCTCGTCCGGCACGGGCTCGTCAACGAGGTGAGATTATCCTATCCAAGCTCACTCCCAACGGCTAACTTGCCACCTAGGTCTAGGTACGCCCGGCCGAAGGTGTGGTGCGGGAAAGACCCGAAGTTCAGAGCATTGTGATAGAGGGAACTATGTGAAGAATCCTTACACCAACTGTTTGGTCAGAGAGTCGCTAGTTTGATGGTTTGGTAAGTGTTTTCATATTATGAAAGAAGAAATTTGCAAGTTTTTGGACATGTTATCGATAACTAAGTCTGTGAGAGCCGGTGGTCACTGGAAGTTGCCTCTGCTGTGTTGTCTATTTTGAAAGCTTCTGGTATTGAGACATTAGTGTAAATTGCTGTGCTTCGCGTAGCCGCATATTGTTTTGCGCTGTTGTTAATATATGATGAGCTGAACTTGCCCAGCCTTTACTGTTGCTGTCCACTTGTCATTGGTTTGTGTGAGCCTGTGACCGGTGTGAGATTATATAACCTGCCGGGTCTTGTAACATGTTGACTTTGGCGACCTTTGGAGCATAGTGTCAATAGTGTGACCATGGTATTCCCTTATCCGGCCACGAGCCAGATGAAGGTATATGCGTGGTTTGTGTGAGTGCCTGTGTGCGTCTGTGAACCTGTCTTTGTCATTTTGGCTCCTATGTGGCGTCGGCGGACTCCGCTGACCGCTCTCTCCCCCTTCTCCGTCCCCTCAGATGAACCGCGATGACCTGACCCCGCTGACCTCCCCTCCATCCCCTCAGATGAACCGTGAAGGCTGACCCCACTGACCGACCCGTCGCTCCGTCCCCCTCAGAATAACCGCGATGAGCTGACGAAGTTGATCGACGGCCGTCTGCGCGCGCTGCGCACCTCCCAGCCTCCGACGCCGGTGGGCGTCAGCTAACAGCCGGCCAGCGCGCGCCGCGTCGCACCGCACCCGCCTAGCCTAGAATCTCGCCCCGCCACGCCCCGCCGCGCTGCGCCGCACCACTCCGTCTTCCGTGGCCGCGCCGCCCGCGCGCGCCGCGCGCTGGGTCCAAACGCGGTTTATTTGCGCGTGCGCGCGCGCGCGTGTGCCGCCCCGGCCCGGAGCCTGTGCACGCTGAGTTCGACTGGGGACAGAGGCGGCCGCCGGCGGGTATTCGTGTGCAGTGTATGAGCTGTGTCGGGCGGCGGCTGCCGCCGCCCGGGCGTGCGTTTCTCAGGACAGATTATGATGAGCTTAGTGCTACGCTTGGAGAGTCGGGCGGAGAGGCGACGTGCGCTGAATCAAAAGGACGCGCCGCGCGCGTGCGTGTGTGTGAGGGAGAGGTGTGTGTGTGTGTGTGTGTGTGTGAAGCGTGGCGCGTTTGTACGGAGAGTACGGAGAGCGCGGGTGGCCGGCTGGCGGCCGATGACGCGGTACTGTCCGCCCTCTAAGAGGGTCTGTCAGCTCTGTGAGCGTGTCGCGGCGAGCGGTTCGGACCGGCCGACACCGGCCCTCTGCAGCGGCCAGCGGCGCAGCCCATCTCTGCCTTTGAATAGCGTTTACCGTAAGTTTTCTACCGTATCCGACTGAATATGGCATTCCCTTTAGATTCCACTAGCGCGTAAAGCGGCGTCCGTCGGCCGGCGGGCCGCCTCGCACGCGTCGCGCTGCCGCCTGCCGCCTGCCGCCGCCGCCCGCTCGCCCGGTCCTTGCCGAGAGTTCGCTTTGAATATTACCAACTGACAGTGCTGCCACCGACCGAATGATTTGTTCGTCTGTCAACGGCCGCGAACGGCGTCCAGTTCTTGTTTCCGTCTCTTGTTTGCGTCCAGGCGCGTCTGTGCTGCTTATCTAGGCGAAAATGGGGCCGCGTTTGTCCCGTGCCGCCTGCGGCTATCTGTAAACACGCGGCAACCCTGTGCGTCCACTTGGCGTTTTATGTCCGCGAATCTGGTTTAGTATTTCTTTGCATTAAATACTGATACTGGCCAGCGGAAATGATCCTTGGTGGATTGTTCCGTTTTTATCTTTATTTAATGAATACAGAATACAGTTTGGTTCGCGTTGGTGGCGTTTTTTATGTTCGTTATGTAATGCTGGGCTCACGAAAATGATAACAGACAGGTTTCGCTCGTCATTCTTAAGGGTTGAAGTTTACCAAATCGGCATAGTGCTGGAGCTGGTTTTTTTTAGTTGAAAACGACTGCATATAAGGGAAGGTTGTCCGCAGACTTTCTAATTTGATGCAGCTCTACACCGCCGAATATAATTGTAATCTGCCGAAAGCCGTCTACCAAATCGCAGTTGCCCACGTTGTCTTGCTGTAGGCTGCTGTCTTGCTGCGTCGTTGGTAGGCTTAAGTCTCCATCTATTGGATAGTCTGTTGCGCCCCTGGTGTTTGCGTGTTACTTTCCATTGTGAGATTGTTAATTTAATTCACGACCTTGTCATGGTATATTGTATCTTGCCTAGTTATAAGTTTCATTGCCGCTCTCCTTATATGGGCGGTCTGGGTCTCTGTCAAACATCGCTGGTCAAGAGGCGCATCACATCTGCTTTGTCATGCACATCCTACACGCACAGGGCGAGAAGATCGGATACGCCGCGTTTACGACTCACGAAACGGGGCGGATCTCTGGCCTCGGCCATGTGCGCGCAGCCAAAGGCGGATCCAGAACGGTGTTTTGTTTTGTTTTTGGGGGAATCCCAAAAGCAGGGGCGGTGGAAGCGGGAGGCAAGGTGCCCCCCCCCCCATCGAAAGACGTGTGGGGGGGGGGGGCAAACATCTGTTTACCCCCCCCCCCCCCCCCCCCAATGCACGCGTCGTCGTCGAACGCTCATATTTCGGCAGTCGGATATCGAAAACTATTGTCCGACCACATACCTACGAAGGCTTTTTAATTTAACCTGTTAAACCAAGATAGAGCGTTTACTATATTGGACTAGTTACCGAGATCGAAATGGTAATTACCATTTCAGTCTCGGTAACTAGTCTCCAATATAGTCCAATGACATCAACATTTGCTGGTCTTGGCCAATGTAATGGGGAGAAGTCCCGACTTCCGAACTCCCTAGGAACCAGCGAGATCCCGCGGTTATTTTTTTATATCTCGGTGTTTGACTAATGAGAGGCCGGCTTGGGTGGTGTCAGCCTCTCCTGCATTCTGTACTTTGCCATCGCATTATAAGTTACCTCTTTCAGTGGCGGATCCAGAGGGGGAGGGGGCATGGGGAATTCCCCCTTTGCGCCTTGAAGGGCCTAATATAGCCCGAAGGGGCCATAGCCGATCGAAGTGACTCGAAATTTATTTCACTCCGTTTTCAAACAAGGCGCAAGTAAAGTAGTAGTAAAACAGCAAAGCGTATAAGGCCTGCAGGGCTCTGTCGGCCTGAGGGGGCCCTATGGCCAGGGCTGCGTCACGGGGGGGACGTGTCCCCTCATTATTGAGCCAGGAGAGTATCCCCCAATTTTCCCTGACAAGCAAATAGAAATCAGTGTTCAGTTTAGTAATTATTTGTTAGTTCTCCCCTGTTCAACCAGCTTTCGCTGACGCTCCAACCCCCCCCCCCCCCGCTCAACAGTTTTTCGCTGACGTACCACTCGTACTTATACCGAGTGGTAGTTACCACTTATATATGGCGTACTTATATGCAGGCACGTAGCCAGGATTTCATCCAGGGAAGGGCGGCGCCTGGAGAGGGCCCCTTCCCGAGCGTTGAAAGGGCCCCTTCCCGAGCGTTGAAAGGCCCCCCCCCCCCAAAAAAAAAAACACTCATGAAAAGGCACGTTACAAGGCTGGAAAATGCAGTATGGCAGGTATGGCATGGGCCATACCAACGTTTAGGAGCTGGAGTTAGCAAACTGCCACATCAACTTTGGAACCAGCAACACGAATTGGAATCAGCTATACTAACTTGGAATATTTTTGTTAAGCTCAAGACCTGGAACTCTTTAAAAAAATTGAGCCGTGGAGCGGCGCGAAAATTTTGAGTCTTATGCCCTGGGTTGCTTTCTCATCAATGCGTCGCATTGCGTATGGTGCGGACCTCTAAAATTGCTATATTGTGCGTTTAAAAGTGGGGGAAAATGTGCTAAAGTGAACTATTTTGCCCAATAATATAGGAAAGTAGCAACATAACACATAAATGCGCCGAGAAACTGAACGATTTTTTCCTAACCCGCATATAATTGAATTTGTAGTTAAATTGCGCCGCGGAGCGGCGCGAAAATTTTGAGTGTTATTCCCTGTACAATTGTATTCTTACTGTTAAAAGGCCCAAGGTCCCTTCAGATCGTCTAGGGGCCCCTCTGACCTTTTCTACGCCCTTCCGACCTGTTCAGGGACTCATCTGGGATCCGCGAAGCGAAAAGACATGATGTGGGGTGGGTGATATATATAATACAAGGAGGGCTTACTCTACAGGAAAAAAATAAAATCGGATCTTTCGGGTATATTGTAGCACCCTGACGAAGGGTGTTACAATATACCCGAAAGCTCCGCTTTTAATATTTTCTATTGTGGAGTAAGTCCTCTTTGTATTTCATCTTCATCTGGGATCTCTACGTGCTTTGACCCTTCCGGTCTCACCAGACTCCTCTGACCTTCCAAGAAGCCCCTCTTGTGTCATGTGTGTCAAGGGGCCCATTCGGCCTGTTCAGAGGTCGTTCCGACCTGGCCAGGGACTGCACTGGCTGCTTTGTCGCCCTGCCGACATGCTCAGGGGCAGGGGCGGCGGATTGCGGGGCGCAGGGTACCCAAAATCCCCCTCAAATGCAAATCCTGGGGAGGGGAAGGGTCATGTTGCCCCCAGATTGAGCAGGCTAAAATATGGGGGGGGCAAAACTACCCTTTGCCCCCCAGGATCTTCGACTGGGGGGAATTTTGGCTACCCTGCCCCCGCAATCCGCCGCCCCTGCTCAGGGGCCCCTCCGACCTGCCCAGGGGCCCCTCCAGTCTGGCTAGGAACTCATCCGGCATGTTCAAGAGGCCTTCCGACCGGCTCAGGGACCCTTTCGGTCTAGCCAGGGGCCCCTTTGACTTGCCCAGGGGCCCCTCTGACTTGCCCAGGGGCCCCTCTGACTTGCCCAGGGGCCCCTCTGACTTGCCCAGGGGCCCTCTGACTTACCCAGGGGCCCCTCTGACTTGCCCAGGAGCCTCTCCGATCGGCCCAGCGACTCTTCTGGTTGGCCTGCGCTGGCTGCTTTGTCACCCTGCCGACATGCTCAAGGGGCCCTCCGACCTGCCCTGGAGCCCCTCTGTGCTGGCCAGGGGCCACTTCGGCATGTTCAGGGGCCCTTCTCACCCGCCCAGGGGTTCTTTCGGTCTGGTCAGGGGCCCCTCCGATCTGGTCAGGGGCCCCTCCGATCTGGTCAGGGGCCCCTCCGATCTGCGCAGGGGCCCTTTTAACTTTCCAGGGGTCCTCTGGTCTCTCCAGGGGCCCTTTAACCTTCTAAGGGGGCCTTCCGACCTAGCAACGGACTGCACTGGCTGCTTTGTCGCCTTGCGACATGCTCCGAGGGCCCTCCGACCTGCCCTGGGGCCCCTCCGTGCTGGCTAGGGGCTCATTCGGCATGTTCAGGGGCCCTTCTGACCCACCTAGGTGCCATTTCGGTCTGGTCAGGGCCCCTCTGACCTGTACAGGGGCCCTCTTAACTTACCAGGGGCCCTCCAACCTGCTCAGGGGCCCTTATGACCTGGCAAAGGACTGAGCTGGCCGCTTTGTCGCCCTGTCGACATGCTCAGGGGCCCCTCTGTGCTGGCTAGGGGCCATTCGACGTGCTCAGGGGGCCCCCTGACCCGCTCAGGGGCCCTTTCGGTCTGGCCAGGGGCCCCTCTGACATGCACAGGGCTCTTTTGAACGTCCAAGGGGCCCTCTGATCTTTCAGAGAGGGATCTGGTGGCCCTAAAGGACCTCTGAAGTCCTCTTAAACTCTCTAAAGACCACGCTTCGTGTAGTAAAGAGCCTATGATACCGCGCTTCGCGCGGCCTCTGAGTAGGTTCAAGTTTGGCGACTGCCATGGCTACGTCATGCCTGGTTCAAACTATAATAAACTAACTATGCTACCACATCAACTATTTCTAGTATGCTTTTTGGAATAGTTGTCATTTTTTCTAGAATTTCAACTATATAGTAGGATATGGTAATCACATCAGAAAATATCTGAAAAGAAAACGAAATATATTTAATACAATTTTGTGTGTATTCGAATGAAAATAATATTTAAAGTTCATTGGTACATCAATTGTATTGGAAAAATGTATATAAACACCATTTTAACGATACATCACAATTCGTCAGCTGCAGTGGCGTACCCAGGATTTACTCCAGGAGGGGGCAATTTTTGTTCAGGGGAGCATAAAGTACCCCCACCAAAAAAAAATCACCGGATTTTGCCCACTATGTCTTTAAAAGGGCATATTTTCACCATTTTTTTCTCTTAAAAAAAATCAAAAAAACATTTTTTTTTTTACCAAAGGGGGTACGTAAAGACCTTCAGTGGGAGGGGGCAATTGTTGCCCCGTCCCCCTTGTGTACGCCTATGGTCAGCTGTAACAGAGTTTGCATTCAGGCCGGAAATTTATCAGCACCAGGCCGCCGCCGGGACGGCCGGTCAGCCGGCCCCGCAGCGGTACAGTCTCTGGCAAGGCGTCGCAGCGGTTCGCACAAACTTGCGTCCGGCTCGGCGGTGGCGGTGTACAGCCTTTGACAGCGGGCCCTCGCTCCGGCGCGCCGTGTGGGCGGAACATGCGTCCACTGACCAGGGTTGTACCCGACACTCCACTCGACCACAAATTGTGGACGATTGGAGTGTCTCAGGTAAAATCGGAGTCCATTCCAGGAATCTTGAAGAAATGAGCTTCCCATTGAGCATAAATACTTGTATCCATCTCCCTTAGATAACAAATTAAAGGGGGTAACTACCAAGCCACTTTGTAATGCCTTAACACTGTGGAGCGGTATTCGACTGTCATGGTGACGTCACGGCTACCGAACAACTTGCGCCCTCCCCCCGGTCAACAACTTTTCGCTGCATGTCCCCCCGTCAACAATTTTCGCTAACGCCCCCCCCGCCCTCCCCATCCCAAAATATCTTCCACCGCCCCTGCCAAAAAGTCTTATACAATTCTGAAAACTCATCGGATTTTGCTTGCTTATACATTGATAGCTGATTTATGATTAAAGCAAACTTTCCTTAGTAGGAGTTGCTTAGCTTTTCTTCTATGTCACGAGATGTATCAATTTTGCGCCGATTTCAGGCGGTTTTGGGGGGCCATTGACCCTTTACATTATTTTCGTATCAAATGAAAACATCGTTTATATTAAATGATTTAAATTTATATCCCGTCCTGTAGAGAAGGAATTACTGCATTGATCAAAGAGGATGAATATTCAATGCACATTGCACATTGAATAGTCCATGGTACAGCCCACACAAGTTCAAAAGTGATCAGAATAATATATTTTAGCTGTCGCAACCCTCGAGCATTCAGCTGATTTTTCCGACAGTATGCCAAAACTAGCGCATTAGATACATTTAAAGCGCAATCATTTGTGTATGTGTTGAAAGAGTAGACTCAAAGGAAAGGTTCAGGTTTGTTTCTTTTTGGATGGTTCAGGTTGGGAGGGAGGAATATAATCATCGTTTGATTTCTAAATCATAAAAGGTTGGTAAAATATGCAAGATTGTTGCATCTACTCTTTTGCTTTGTTGGTTAATTGTTATTGTCTTCGAACTCCCTGATATTTCATGACTGCTTTGCAGGGTCTTAGTGCTGTTTCATTCAAGTTTAAATGTTGCAATAAAGTATTATTCTGGGATAAGGTAGCTTGTGATTTTGTAATGATCTGTATTGTCTCTTGTTGACATTTTCATCTGAATGTGTAGAACAGAGTCATTGGTCCAGGGATGTTTTTAGCTTGCTATAACAATAATGGGATCATTCTGCTTTTGCACACCTTTTTATAGGAAACTTGAATATTTTATACTAATTCTACACATCTGATTTCCTCAGAACTGCACTCAAAACAGGGACTTTCTCAGTACTTACCTGGCAATAATTATTTGTATCACCCGTCAATCACCTTAGCCGACCGGAAGGACTCCGCCATTGCACCTGAAATGTAAACAACATGGGCTGTTTTTTGTGTGAAACGCGCCAGATATGTATCCAGTAAGGTCACCTTGTGGTAGCGGCCGCTGTGCAGCCGACCTTCGGTCTCAAATACAAGTCCTGCGCTCCGCCAGGACCGGAGGTTTAGTGAGAGCGTGATAGGGTTTAGTGGTCGACCAGATACACATGACGTCATATGATAGCCAGTATCTAACACATTTCTGCACCCACGTTGTTTACATTGTAATGGCGGAGCGGAGTCGTTGCGGGCGTTCAGCTGAGGCTATTGACAGGTGATACAAATCATTATTGTTAGGTAAGTACTGATAATGTCCCTGTTTTGAGTGCAGTTCTGATGAAATCAGACATGTAGAATTAGTATACAATATTCAATTTTCCTATATAAAGGTGTGCAAAAGCGGAATATCGTCAATAATGGTGGTGAAAGCAGGGATGAGTAAAGGGATATGGGTTGTGTCCGCCCCTGTAGCTCAGTTGGGGAGCGCTGGGCTCTTGATCTCATCCGGTAGTGGCAGCCCAGGTTTGAGTCGCTTTGGTGCTCACTATTTGCCCCTGACTGGGATGACCTGCAGCTGGTGGCAGCGGTCGCGTTCAAGGTCAGTTGACGTCAGAGGGTGGGGCAGACTATGTCCAGATATGTCAGGCATGTAAAACTTTTGCCTCTGAATTCTGCCAGACACCAGGAATTGTATGATCAGGTGGTAGGGTCAGAGCCTGTGCAACAAGCTATGCTTAGTGTGGGTCCTCACCTCAGAAATCCATCTATTCAAAACATTCAGACTAAATTTATATAAAAAAGTAATAAAGGTATTAGTTCAGTAATTCTCCTTCCCAGTTAATGGTGTTCTTGAGGTCCCTAATAGAAGAAGGGTAGTCAGCTGATAATAATATTATGACAGACTGAAAAGTGGGGTATTTTTTGACTCTACAAGATGGTCTGGGGGGGGGGGGGCTCTGGGGGCTACAGCCTCCATTAGGTTCTGTAGCGCAGTGAGTTAATGTGAATGGAGCGTTCTAAACATGGGTCCCTGCGACCGTAATTGCTGTAAAGGTTATGTCAGGTTTGATTATGTATCGTTTTTTGGTGATGTCATAGTTTTGGTATTACTGGTACACTTTTCTGTCTGTCATAATAATACTCTCTTGTTCTATTAGGGCCCTCAAGAACACCATTAACTGGAGAGGTGAATTACTGAATTATTACCGGCATCAGGATTCAGGATGTGTCCCAACTTCTCTAGATTTTAAGATAAAGCCTATTTGAGATTACCTCTGTTGGGTAGGGTAAACAACCATGATGCTGGACACATCCTAACACCATACTTTTCATGCCATTGGTGATGTAGATGATACCTACTGACAGGGTCCTAGGATTGCTTTGAAGCCAGTGTGTGGAGTGGAAAATTCAGTCTAAAAATAACTATAGAGAGTGGAAATTTCAGCCAAAAATACCTTATGATGTTCTTGGCATTGCCAAAACTCACCCATCAGAATCATCTGTTACAAATGGCAATACTTTCCTAGCCTGTTTTTGTTCATCCATAGGTAAATATTAGCATTAGTAATATCAGTGTTAGGGTTATAGTTATCCAATATATCTTGATTTAGGGAGTGGAAAATTCACAGTAAAACTGGGGAAAAGAGTGGAAAAATATTACCCACAGGGTGTCATTTTGCACAAAATTTTGCAATCCTAGGACAATGCCTGCTGGTGCACTACACTGCCAATAGCATGGAAAGTCTGGCATTAGTTTTTTTTTGTATAAATTTAGTCTGAATGTTATGATGGGATGGATTTCCGAGATCAGGACCCACGCTAAGCTAAGCTTGTTGCGCGGCCCCGGACCCCACCATCTGATCGCGCAATTCCAGTCACTGGCAGAATTTAGAGGCGAAAGTTGAACGTCCCCTAACGACTGAGGACAGTCCGCCAGGCTCACTGGCTTCATCTGACCTTGCACGCTATTCCACGCCTACCTGCAAATTATTA
>JAXIVJ010002721.1:100000-104607 GCA_036785665.1 Chirona hameri | reverse complement strand
TAGGTGTGTGTGTGTGTAGGTGTGTGTGTGTAGGTGTGTGTGTGTAGGTGTGTGTGTGTAGGTGTGTGTGTGTGTAGGTGTGTGTGTGTAGGTGTGTGTGTGTAGGTGTGTGTGTGTAGGTGTGTGTGTGTAGGTGTGTGTGTGTAGGTGTGTGTGTGTAGGTGTGTGTGTGTAGGTGTGTGTGTGTAGGTGTGTGTGTGTAGGTGTGTGTGTGTAGGTGTGTGTGTGTAGGTGTGTGTGTGTAGGTGTGTGTGTGTGTAGGTGTGTGTGTGTAGGTGTGTGTGTGTGTAGGTGTGTGTGTGTAGGTGTGTGTGTGTAGGTGTGTGTGTGTAGGGTGTGTGTGTAGGTGTGTGTGTAGGTGTGTGTGTGTAGGTGTGTGTGTGTAGGTGTGTGTGTGTAGGTGTGTGTGTGTGTGTAGGTGTGTGTGTGTAGGTGTGTGTGTGTAGGTGTGTGTGTGTAGGTGTGTGTGTGTAGGTGTGTGTGTGTAGGGGTGTGTGTGTGTAGGTGTGTGTGTGTAGGTGTGTGTGTGTAGGTGTGTGTGTGTAGGTGTGTGTGTGTAGGTGTGTGTGTGTAGGTGTGTGTGTGTAGGTGTGTGTGTGTAGGTGTGTGTGTGTAGGTGTGTGTGTGTAGGTGTGTGTGTGTAGGTGTGTGTGTGTAGGTGTGTGTGTGTAGGTGTGTGTGTGTAGGTGTGTGTGTGTAGGTGTGTGTGTGTAGGTGTGTGTGTGTAGGTGTGTGTGTGTAGGTGTGTGTGTGTAGGTGTGTGTGTGTAGGTGTGTGTGTGTAGGTGTGTGTGTGTAGGTGTGTGTGTGTAGGTGTGTGTGTGTAGGTGTGTGTGTGTAGGTGTGTGTGTAGGTGTGTGTGTGTAGGTGTGTGTGTAGGTGTGTGTGTGTAGGTGTGTGTGTGTAGGTGTGTGTGTGTAGGTGTGTGTGTGTAGGTGTGTGTGTGTAGGTGTGTGTGTGTAGGTGTGTGTGTGTAGGTGTGTGTGTGTAGGTGTGTGTGTGTAGGTGTGTGTGTGTAGGTGTGTGTGTGTAGGTGTGTGTGTGTAGGTGTGTGTGTGTAGGTGTGTGTGTGTAGGTGTGTGTGTGTAGGTGTGTGTGTGTAGGTGTGTGTGTGTAGGTGTGTGTGTGTAGGTGTGTGTGTGTAGGTGTGTGTGTGTAGGTGTGTGTGTGTAGGTGTGTGTGTAGGTGTGTGTGTAGGTGTGTGTGTAGGTGTGTGTAGGTGTGTGTGTAGGTGTGTGTGTAGGTGTGTGTGTAGGTGTGTGTGTAGGTGTGTGTGTAGGTGTGTGTGTAGGTGTGTGTGTAGGTGTGTGTGTAGGTGTGTGTGTAGGTGTGTGTGTAGGTGTGTGTGTAGGTGTGTGTGTAGGTGTGTGTGTAGGTGTGTGTGTAGGTGTGTGTGTAGGTGTGTGTGTAGGTGTGTGTGTAGGTGTGTGTGTAGGTGTGTGTGTAGGTGTGTGTGTAGGTGTGTGTGTAGGTGTGTGTGTAGGTTGGTGTAGGTGTGTGTGTAGGTGTGTGTGTAGGTGTGTGTGTAGGTGTGTGTGTAGGTGTGTGTGTAGGTGTGTGTGTAGGTGTGTGTGTGTAGGTGTGTGTGTGTGTAGGTGTGTGTGTGGTGTAGGTGTGTGTGTGTGTGTAGGTGTGTGTGTGTGTGTAGGTGTGTGTGTGTGTGTAGGTGTGTGTGTGTGTAGGTGTGTGTGTGTGTAGGTGTGTGTGTGTGTAGGTGTGTGTGTGTGTAGGTGTGTGTGTGTGTAGGTGTGTGTGTGTGTGTAGGTGTGTGTGTGTAGGTGTGTAGGTGTGTGGTGTGTGTAGGTGTGTAGGTGTGTGTAGGTGTGTGTGTGTGTAGGTGTGTAGTGTGTGTAGTGTGTAGGTGTGTGTAGGTGTGTAGGTGTGTGTAGGTGTGTAGGTGTGTGTGTAGGTGTGTAGGTGTGTGTAGGTGTGTAGGTGTGTGTAGGTGTGTAGGTGTGTGTAGGTGTGTAGGTGTGTGTAGGTGTGTGTGTAGGTGTGTGTGTGTAGGTGTGTGTGTGTGTGTAGGTGTGTGTGTGTGTGTGTAGGTGTGTGTGTGTGTGTAGGTGTGTGTGTGTGTGTAGGTGTGTGTGTGTGTGTGTAGGTGTGTGTGTGTGTGTAGGTGTGTGTGTGTGTGTGTGTAGGTGTGTGTGTGTGTAGGTGTGTGTGTGTGTAGGTGTGTGTGTGTGTGTAGGTGTGTGTGTGTGTGTGTGTAGTGTGTGTGTGTGTAGGTGTGTGTGTGTGTGTAGGTGTGTGTGTGTGTGTGTAGGTGTGTGTGTGTGTAGGTGTGTGTGTGTGTGTGTAGGTGTGTGTGTGTGTAGGTGTGTGTGTGGTGTAGGTGTGTGTGTGTGTAGGTGTGTGTGTGTGTGTAGGTGTGTGTGTGTGTAGGTGTGTGTGTGTGTAGGTGTGTGTGTGTGTGTAGGTGTGTGTGTGTGTAGGTGTGTGTGTGTGTAGGTGTGTGTGTGTGTAGGTGTGTGTGTGTGTGTAGGTGTGTGTGTGTAGGTGTGTGTGTGTGTAGGTGTGTGTGTGTGTAGGTGTGTGTGTGTGTAGGTGTGTGTGTGTGTGTGTGTGTAGGTGTGTGTGTGTGTAGGTGTGTGTGTGTGTGTAGGTGTGTGTGTGTGTAGGTGTGTGTGTGTGTAGGTGTGTGTGTGTGTAGGTGTGTGTGTGTGTGTGTGTGTAGGTGTGTGTGTGTGTAGGTGTGTGTGTGTGTAGGTGTGTGTGTGTGTAGGTGTGTGTGTGTGTAGGTGTGTGTGTGTGTGTAGGTGTGTGTGTGTGTAGGTGTGTGTGTGTGTAGGTGTGTGTGTGTGTAGGTGTGTGTGTGTGTAGGTGTGTGTGTGTGTAGGTGTGTGTGTGTGTAGGTGTGTGTGTGTGTGTAGGTGTGTGTGTGTGTAGGTGTGTGTGTGTGTAGGTGTGTGTGTGTGTGTAGGTGTGTGTGTGTGTAGGTGTGTGTGTGTGTGTAGGTGTGTGTGTGTGTAGGTGTGTGTGTGTGTGTGTAGGTGTGTGTGTGTGTAGGTGTGTGTGTGTGTAGGTGTGTGTGTGTGTAGGTGTGTGTGTGTGTGTAGGTGTGTGTGTGTGTAGGTGTGTGTGTGTGTAGGTGTGTGTGTGTGTAGGTGTGTGTGTGTGTAGGTGTGTGTGTGTGTGTAGGTGTGTGTGTGTGTGTAGGTGTGTGTGTGTGTAGGTGTGTGTGTGTGTAGGTGTGTGTGTGTAGGTGTGTGTGTGTGTGTGTAGGTGTGTGTGTGTGTAGGTGTGTGTGTGTGTGTGTAGGTGTGTGTGTGTGTAGGTGTGTGTGTGTGTAGGTGTGTGTGTGTGTAGGTGTGTGTGTGTGTAGGTGTGTGTGTGTGTAGGTGTGTGTGTGTGTGTGTAGGTGTGTGTGTGTGTGTAGGTGTGTGTGTGTGTGTGTAGGTGTGTGTGTGTGTGTAGGTGTGTGTGTGTGTGTAGGTGTGTGTGTGTGTAGGTGTGTGTGTGTGTAGGTGTGTGTGTGTAGGTGTGTGTGTGTGTAGGTGTGTGTGTGTGTAGGTGTGTGTGTGTGTAGGTGTGTGTGTGTGTAGGTGTGTGTGTGTGTAGGTGTGTGTGTGTGTAGGTGTGTGTGTGTGTAGGTGTGTGTGTGTGTAGGTGTGTGTGTGTGTGTAGGTGTGTGTGTGTGTAGGTGTGTGTGTGTGTAGGTGTGTGTGTGTGGTGTGTGTGTGTGTGTAGGTGTGTGTGTGTGTAGGTGTGTGTGTGTGTAGGTGTGTGTGTGTGTGTAGGTGTGTGTGTGTGTGTAGGTGTGTGTGTGTGTAGGTGTGTGTGTGTGTAGGTGTGTGTGTGTGTGTAGGTGTGTGTGTGTGTGTAGGTGTGTGTGTGTGTAGGTGTGTGTGTGTGTAGGTGTGTGTGTGTGTGTGTAGGTGTGTGTGTGTGTGTAGGTGTGTGTGTGTGTGTGTGTGTAGGTGTGTGTGTGTGTGTAGGTGTGTGTGTGTGTGTAGGTGTGTGTGTGTGTGTAGGTGTGTGTGTGTGTGTAGGTGTGTGTGTGTGTGTAGGTGTGTGTGTGTGTGTAGGTGTGTGTGTGTGTGTAGGTGTGTGTGTGTGTGTGTAGGTGTGTGTGTGTGTGTAGGTGTGTGTGTGTGTGTGTAGGTGTGTGTGTGTGTGTGTGTGTAGGTGTGTGTGTGTGTGTGTAGGTGTGTGTGTGTGTGTGTAGTGTGTGTGTGTGTGTGTGTGTGTAGGTGTGTGTGTGTGTAGGTGTGTGTGTGTGTGTAGGTGTGTGTGTGTGTGTAGGTGTGTGTGTGTGTGTGTGTGTAGGTGTGTGTGTGTGTGTAGGTGTGTGTGTGTGTGTGTGTAGGTGTGTGTGTGTGTGTAGGTGTGTGTGTGTGTGTAGGTGTGTGTGTGTGTGTAGGTGTGTGTGTGTGTGTAGGTGTGTGTGTGTGTGTAGGTGTGTGTGTGTGTGTGTAGGTGTGTGTGTGTGTGTGTAGGTGTGTGTGTGTGTGTAGGTGTGTGTGTGTGTGTGTAGGTGTGTGTGTGTGTGTAGGTGTGTGTGTGTGTGTAGGTGTGTGTGTGTGTGTAGGTGTGTGTGTGTGTGTGTGTAGGTGTGTGTGTGTGTGTGTAGGTGTGTGTGTGTGTAGGTGTGTGTGTGTGTGTGTG
>JAXIVJ010002721.1:0-95000 GCA_036785665.1 Chirona hameri | reverse complement strand
TAGTTCAGATATGAACCATCAGGCCTCACACTTGTGTTGCAGGCATGCAGAACGTTTTGCACTAAGCAATAATGTGCAGAGCCACTTTCTCATTTCCAATGGGTCCATACTCCACGTTTGCTTTCGTGGACTGGAAATTGATGAAGACTGAAGGTCTACAGCTCTGGGTGGGTAGGTGGCGGGCTGGGCTGGGCTGAGCTGGGCTGGGCTGGGCTGGGCTGGGCTGGGCTGGGCTGGGCTGGGCTGGGCTGGGCTGGGCTGGGCTGGGCTGGGCTGGCTGGCTGGCTGGCTGGCTGGCTGGCTGGCTGGCTGGCTGGCTGGCTGGCTGGCTGGCTGGCTGGCTGGCTGGCTGGCTGGCTGGCTGGCTCCCTCCCTCTCTCCCTCTCTCCCTCTCTCCCTCTCTCCCTCTCTCCCTCTCTCCCTCTCTCCCTCTCTCCCTCTCTCCCTCTCTCCCTCTCTCCCTCCCTCCCTCCCGATGTGGCCCCGTGGCTTCATGATCGAACGCCATTCGTCATAGTTTCCCGTTCGCTCTTCTTCTGATCCCTTAATGAGCCAGTCATCGTGCTCACGTGTCCACCGTCCACTCTGTCCACGACAATGGCCACGTGAGGTCTCGCTGCCGGCGACTGTCCATGCTAATGGCCACGTGAGGTCTCGCCGGAGGGGGCGCGTGAGGACCGGAGGGGGCGCTGGCAGCAGCACTGTAAAAGCCGAGACAGCACATAACCTGACTTCCCGGATGTCGGTCACGTGCACTTGCACGTTACGGGGTCCGACCGAGCGAGAGAAGGTGGAAGTTAGATGGGAATGAACGGGGTCCGACCGAGCGAGAGAAGGGGGAAGTTAGATGGGAATGAACGGGGTCCGACCGAGCGAGAGAAGGTGGAAGTTAGATGGGAATGAACGTTACGGGGTCCGACCGAGCGAGAGAAGGTGGAAGTTAGATGGGAATGAGTTAGTGGCTAGGAAAGATGAAAAGGGAACGAAAATTTGCCTCACGAATACGGAAACTCTCAATGCATACCATGAACAAACCGGCACCACGGTATTCATTTATCGAAAGCTTCCGTGGACGGCATGTCAGTTTGTTTCTATAAATAACTACCTTCTATGCTCTGTTTAGATAGCATGGGCTCAAAGGGTAGCGCTGGCGTGTAGCAGATTTTCGTAGTTTTCCCCTTAGTGGTTTGATGCTATATGTGTACAGCTCGCGGTTTAGCCGTTCCAGACATGTACCAACAACTATTCGACAAAACATCCAGCGACCGGAGAACAACCAGACACAAGCATAAACACACACTTATCATTCAGTTCAAGCTTTTGCTGGTTTCCAGACCACATGAAATCAATGAAGACTAAGCGGTTGAGCGTTCCGTAACCTTAATGAGCCCGTATCCATAAAAGGGACTGCCTAACTTCCCAATCAGCTATCGAACCAATACATGTTTTGAGTAAAACATAAACCATTGTATGTAACATGGTGGCTACTTTGCTACAGGCAAAAACACAATCCTTTTGTGAACGAAGTCTTATGTCGATCTAGGTCAGATCTTTGTCAGTTTGTCAGTTGGTCGTGACGCATGAACCGTCCGCCATCTTCGCCAACCAAAACGCAGTGGGGCGGGGTGGTGTTGTACTTGGGTAGAAAGTATCCCCGATAACTTGTTATAAAATCGCAGAAACCTTCGAATCCATGTGCTAAAAACCGTCACGCAAGCATTTATCGCAAGTCTTCGAAACTGTGTTCCTCGGTAATCATCGTACAAGTAAATGTGTTCTTTTCCTGTTCTTCGCGTTCTTTTTCGTATCATAAGAGCTAAACAAGTTTCGGTGACTGTGAAGCAAATTTCGTCGGTTTTCCAATAGTTAAATGTTCGCCTTTTGTTCTGCGCTGTACTCACAGAGTGACGTGGCTGAGCAGCGGGAACTGGCTGTTGGCTGCCTCCTGGGTGCTGATGAGCAGGTGGTTGGTGATCACCAAGTCACGCAGGTAGGGCAGGCTGGCCGAGTTGAGCTGGCACTGGCCAATCAGCAGCACCAGGAGCTGACGGAACTGCCGCACCTCGCCCACCTGACACGGAAAGATCGGGGGTTAACAGAGGCAAGGGTGGGATCAGAAATGGTCAAGAGATCAGACAATGTCACCGGGGCCAGACACAAATCAGCAGGGGTCAGGAAAGGTCATCAGCGGTCAGAAAAGGTTATCAGGGGTCAGAACATGTCATCAGGGGTCAGAGGGTTCAGCAAAGGTCAAAAAGGGTCAGAGGTGGTCATGGGATATATATATATATATATATATATATATATATATATATATATATATATATATATATATATATATATATATATATATATATATATATATATATATATATATGTATATATATATATATATATATATGTATATATATGTATATATATATATATATATATATATATATATATATATATATATATATATATATATATATATATATATATATATATATATATATATATATATATATATATATATATATATATATATATATATATATATATATATATATATATATATATATATATATATATATATATATATATATATATATATATATATATATATATATATATATATATATATATATATATATATATATATATATATATATATATATATATATATATATATATATATATATATATATATATATATATATATATATATCTCCTCGTTACATATTCGGTGAGAACAAGCTTAACCGAGGTCCGCTTTGACCCTTCCCAATCGGTCGACAAGACCATTTACAACCGAGCTACCCGGCGCGGGGCGCCGTCCTGCTCACCTGGCAGAGCGTCTTCTTTATCTGCGTGGTGTGCTGCTCACTCGAGTACGCCTTGATCGCTTCCATCCCGCCCAGAATCTCACGGATGGCGTTAATCAGCTGAGGAACACGCGCACACAAACACACGGATAGAGGTCAACGACGCAGCTGCATCCGAGGATCATTGTGCGACGCAGAATGAATCCACTTCCTTCACAGGGGAGCGCAGGCGATTCATTACCGTTGTCCCAGTACAGCAACAGGCGCGTGAAATGGGCGCAGCCAACGGCTCCCGATTTACCCTTGCTGTTGTATAGTAGAAGGAAACTGATGTCAACAGGATCGCAGAGTCGGAGTCGACGAAAACCCTTTGACTGCGGATTACCAAAATCAGTCGATTCGATTTGTCGATTTGTCGATTTTTTTTTTATACGGAATCGGAATCGGAGCCGATGGAGCCCTTGACTCCACAGGCCTGAACGCACCACCGACTCATTCCACCCAGCCACCCCCTCTCGGTGTCACGAAGCCGTATCGCCCCCTCACCATGTGCAGCTGCTGCTGGGAGTGGACGCGTTCCGGTGTGCTGGTCGACTGGCTGGCACCGATGCCCACCAATCGGGTGGCTTCGTACGCGAGCAGCATCAGCAGCTCCGAACACACCAGCGACCTGCAGGAGTGACGTGCCGGTCAAACTCATACACAGACGCACAAGGCGTATTCGTATACAGATAACAAAGGTCAGACCAGACTCGCATACAGACACTCATGTACACCCAAGTCAGACCAATGGCGTCGCCACTGGACATAGACCATTCAAAATTACTGGCGACAAATCCAAGTACATATGCACTTTAACAAGGGACCATATTAGGGACGGATGACAACTACTGGGGACAATGTCCCTGCCCCTAGTGTCCCCAGTGCCGGCGACACCCATGTGTCAGGCTGGAATACAGACCCGCGGTGGGGATCTATAGCATTAGCGTTGGTAGCAGCATTAGGCAAAACAACCATCACTGTAAGAACTGTGACGCCCTGTCGCCCCAACCGTCAGCAGTATTCTGCGCCCTGGCAGTGTTCTGAAGTCAGTTTTCACGCCCTCTTCACCACAGGAATGGGCAATAACCATACATTGAGTCGTGCTATACATTGAGTCGTTGAGTCATCGAGTCCCGTGTCTTGCTAGCCATCTAGCCATCATTGTGTTGCAGCCTTTAAAAGGCTTTGAAACACAGTCTTCGAGCAGCTGCGTGAAGTGGATGCGGATGCCTATTGAAATACATTTAATGGAGTTAATATATATATATATATATATATATATATATATATATATATATATATATATATATATATATATATATATATATATATATATATATATATATATATATATATTGACTGGGATGATCATTATGGCCAACATAATCATCTGATATATACAAAGTTTACCTTGAATGGAGGTCGCAACAACTGCACGATGCGCGACGTTGCGGGAAGAAAAAATAAACTGTTGATATTGACCCATGTATGTATTGGAATAGGCGCCCGCAGGCACCTGCATGCGTTTTCTGCAGCTGCGTCAAGACTGTGTTTCAGCCTTAAAGGGAAATAATTACATTTTCCACACAAATGAAGTTATTACTTTAAATCGACAGACGAGACCAAAATATATTGTCAATTCATCACATTTTGCATACAAAACTTTCCTACCGAAAGATATTCCAATTTAAAGTTGATAAGCGTTCCACACTTTTAACGACCGGTACTTGCAAGTACTTTTGGTCCTCATCAAACTGCGGGCTTTTCCCGTATTGCTTTTTTACGCAATGGAGTGGAAAATATATTTTGCGTTCTGCCTGTTGTGATTATATGCCCGAAGATCCTCTACAATTAACAGCCATTTAATAAAAAGGTAACCAAATTAGCAGTACAATACAACATACCAAACAACACAGAACAAACAATACAAAAACAAAACTATAGCAGTACAAAACTAACAATACACAAACTGGCAATTAAATCGGAAGCTCATCGATGCACATCCGCAACGGCCACCTATTTAGTGTCGGCGACTTGTTTAGAGGTAATTCAACAACGTTGAACAGATTGATACGAAAGATGTGTCATTTTCCAATAGTAGAGGGAAATACCGATCATGAACTCCTTAAGAAGTATATGTACTTGCTTTTTAATTTTTCCAAACTTCCAACTTTTAATTAGGGAATAATTTTATTTAATTCTTAAATTTAGATCACATCATTTTAATACCATAACGGTAGCCAAATACATTTTTGCTAACAAAATAAAAAGGTCATTATTTCCCTTAAGTGGATACATATATCAAGTGAGTATTCCTTATTTGCTGTTCCAATCCTGTTGGTAAAACATACTTGAGTGCAACTTATCTCTCAGCACTAGTACAACACATTATCTCCGAGTAAGCGGATAAAAACAAGGATAAAAAGTCCCTATAGTAGTTAGGTTTCACATAGCTCAGTCCTGCCACAAATAGCACATGCACAGTGACGGGGAAATGTCATCATCATACAAGTGAGGAGGAGCTCGTAAGAACGTACTGTATGTTGGGGTAGCCGACTCGTAGCTCGGTGCAGGGCTTCATGAAGTAGACAATGACCCAGTAGAGGTGGGACTTGTCCATCTTGTCGGGTAGACTTGACATCAGGGCCTGCAGCAGGTGGAACAGCAACACAGTCAGCAACAGAGCTCACTACTGTAACTAAAATCAACAGTCGACTCATCAGGAATTTTGCACATTAGCACATACAGATACATTGCATCTAAATCAGGAGCAGCGTTAGCATTTTTGAAGGCATAATGTCAAACTAGTAACAACTAGAGCAATCTCATAATTTTATTTATATTTGAAACATGCTCGCCCGAGGAGAGTGGGATGCGATGGCGCTATAGAAACCCACCTCCACCAGCGGCGCTCGCCCGAGGGGAGTGGGAGGCGATGGCGCTATAGAAACCCACCTCCACCAGCGGCGCTCGCCCGAGGGGAGTGGGATGCGATGGCGCTATAGAAACCCACCTCCACCAGCGGCGCTCGCCCGAGGGGAGTGGGAGGCGATGGCGGTATAGAAACCCACCTGAACTAGCGGCGCCCAGCCGGCCAGCAGGAACTGAATGGTGAACTCCACGAGTACCATGTCCAGGTCGCACTGCGAGGGGTCCCGCTTCACCAGCGACAGGATCTTGCGAGCGCGGGCGCGGATCGAGTGCAGCAGCCGCAGGCAGGGCTCCAGCGGCGGCTTGGGCGGGGGCGGGGGCGGCAACTGCCACGGAGAAGGCGGCGAAAGACCGCCAGCAGCGGCAGCAGCAGCAGCAGTAGTGGGAGCCGCGGGTGGCTGCGGTTTCGGCTTCGGCGTCCGGTGTGGCTTGAAGTGGCATAGTCTGGCCGGGGATAGTTCGTGGTCAGAGAGCAGTACGACATACTGGCTGATGAGTGATAGGATGATTATCAGGCCTTTATCGTGGGTGAGGTAAAACATAGCATAGGGCCAGGGTCGCATGGAACGTCGAGACGATCATACAACACAGACGGAACATAAAACACTCACAGAACACGCGAAACTTGCAACACTCTTCAATCTAGTCACTAACGGAAATCCTCACGTCTGTGACTCCATGGCTACATGCCATGTCATTCTAACATATTAATTACAGATGAATACAATGCTTAGTGCATACCTATATCACATCTACATTCTTCATATGGATAGCAATGACATCAATACCAGCATTAGCATTCAGTATAAACAACAATCTGCATAATTCACAATCCAATCCACACAAAATACCACATTTCCTCAAGCATACTGAAATGCAATTTTCACAACAATCCAGTACAGCAGCGGTCGGCACTCTGTCGCTCAGGGACGGAGACTGTCGCTCACTGTCGGAGCTGTCGCAACTGTCGCTCAGGGACGGAGAAACATGACCCAACTGTCACACCAGACATCCCGCCTTCCTCAGGCACACAGCTAGTTCGCATAGGACGCGGGACGTTTGACCTTAAAGGGATATTGCCACCTCGCCGCGGCCGGCCAATATGGAAAACTGGTGTGTATTGGTAGATTAAGCGTGTCCGATTTCACCTGCAAAATTTGGTTCCCGAAACTCCTCCCCATTAGATCAAAAAATACATTCGTACGTATTCATGATTGGCACACATTCGTAAAATTGGAGTTGCCTCATCACTATTTATAATTACTTCTTTGCGGACTATGACTTTCTTTTGAATATTGCAAACTCAACATCACCATTCCGTCAGTGCACTTTACAATTAAAAAGCGTATGCAGTTAATCATATTTCAACAACCTTAGCCTCTTTCATAATAAAACAGCAATAATTGCTATGGCTCGACTTTGGGGCCGTAGGAGATTTGTGACCAATATCTTATAACACAGACATACTTTTCAAGGTCAAGTCTCCGCGAATTCGTACGCTTCGGCTTTGGGCGGGCTGCTATTTGTGGCGGGCAACCTGGACGAGAGCGGCCATCACGAATCTAGTACTGAGCAAAGCTGGGACTAACGTTTTGGAGTCAGAAAAAAAAAACGCTTTGCCGATACACTGCTTTAGGTGCTGCAGGAGTAAGTTTGAGCCTGGGCATACACGATTGTTGATCCCCACCATTCATTTAAGTTGCTTTTAAGAAATCCTCCGGAGGTGGCAATATCCCTTTAACACCACTGTCATCTAACCGTCTGGACCAATTCGCCCCCATCAAACCTAACCTAATTTAACCTAATCTAACCTAACCGTCTGGACCAATTCGCCCCGATCCACCTAGGGGACGCCCTGCTCGTATTCGACCAATACGCACCGTTTGACGTTGCGACCCTCGTCGCTGCTGCTGGCGCTCCAGTTTGGCTCATCCTGCCGCTCCTGGGCCCGCATTGTCGTCAGCTTCCGCTTCAGCGACTGCCGGCGCGCAGACCAAACATGACGTCACTGGGAGTCATGGTCATGCAAGAGCAGCTACCGACTCATGGCGGGGACACTTCGATGGGATGGGGGGGGGGGGGGGGGGGCGTAAAATTATTTACAATTGATGGCCGGCGCGATGTAAATCTGTTTCTAGCGGTTTTCACTAATTAAACTCCGCATTATTTATATTACTTTGACTTATCAACTCACTACTACTATTTTTTACTATCCATATAAAACAAAAACACGGTAGAAGTCAGCGCGCAAGCAGTCGGTATCAAATTCGGCACGCTCGTTGAATACATGCCGTTAGTTTTCCAAATCAGGGGTCAAATCCCAGCCGATGATGCACGGCTCATACACGTCCGTTACTTCCTTCATTCGCGTGGACGTCTTCTATTCACCGTCAGTATATAATGATCATTTCTAACCGTCAATCATCGCGCACCTGAGCCATGTATGAGAGCACGACGTCTCGTTAACGTAAGAACGTAGTCTCTTACCCATGCCTCGGTCATCTCATCACTGCACTGCAGTACCTTGCAGGCCGGGTTGGGCGGCGCGTGCCCGGGCGGCATCACCGGGCAGCCGCCGTCCACCTGGTCCATCCGACAGTCCGAGCTAGGGTCCTGCCGACCACGTGACACCCCACCAATCAGCAGCCGCCGGCCACGTGACACCCCACCAATCAGCAGCCGCCGGCCACGTGACACCCCACCAATCAGCAGCCGCCGGCCACGTGACACCCCACCAATCAGCAGCCGCCGGCCACGTGACACCCCACCAATCAGCAGCCGCCGGCCACGTGACACCCCACCAATCAGCAGCCGCCGGCCACGTGACACCCCACCAATCAGCAGCCGCCGGCCACGTGACGCCCCACCAATCAGCAGCCGCGCCGGCCACGTGACACCCCACCAATCAGCAGCCGCCGGCCACGTGACGCCCCACCAATCAGCAGCCGCCGGCCACGTGACACCCCACCAATCAGCAGCCGCCGGCCACGTGACACCCCACCAATCAGCAGCCGCCGGCCACGTGACACCCCACCAATCAGCAGCCGCCGGCCACGTGACACCCCACCAATCAGCAGCCGCCGGCCACGTGACACCCCACCAATCAGCAGCCGCGCCGGCTCAGGCTCCGTCCATTCACGTGTCCGGCAACGTGAGGCGGCGTGCTGACGTCATCGGCTGGCCGTGTGCGGACGGCGTGGGACGACGAGGAGCTGGGCCCGATCGATGTGGGTCTGGGTACCTCGGCACACGGCGAACGTTCGTTCGCCGGGCTTCGGGGGTAGTATTAACACGCCTCCGCCTCGGTCATCCACAAATTACACATTATTACATTCTCGACAATCTTCCGCCCCCAAATTGCCAACACTGCCCAGGATATCCGCGTTATACAATCAAACATTTACTTATTAATTGCACAATGTCAATGTCTGTGCACAATGTCAAACGCCAGAAAATCATTGATTACACGCGACACAATCGAATCACATTGAATCTTCAAACGCTGTTAGGTGATGATTATCCAGAATTGATTGGCTCCTCTTTGATTTTCTTTACCAAACACGATTAGTTAATAAAATATAACAGTTTGTTTTTGCCTAGCGCAATTTTGTCTCTCAGCGCAGGTTTTCCCCCTTTGCGTTAGGCGCTGTTTTTTAATTATTCAGGACTTTTATCCCAGCTAAATACATCCCACAACCAGGTCTCGCCGGGGTGCCGGAGCCAGGGAGACTGGCAACAGTCGTCCGTTGCTGCAATGATGACAACCCGGCTCCGTCAACACTACACCTTTTCACAAGTGTATGACCAAGTGTATGTGTGTCTGTGTGTATGGAATACAATATGTATGTATGTGTGTCTCGTGTTTTACTTAATTTTGATTTTGAACGAAATACTTAACGTAAGATAGACATTATACTTACTTTGAACAATTCACTTAACGTAAAATAGATACCCTATTCCCTAGCTTGCACCGGGTTCACATACACCGGTTAACGTAATTCTTTTCCTGGCAAATTGCCAGAAGTAATTCCCCTTCCCCGGAACATGGCTTTAGGCCGCTCCGGGAAAAAAAAGAGAAAAAGGAGGATTAGAGGAGGCGGTATGTTGGAACAGAGCGAGGCAGGCAAGGCCACTGCTGACAGCAAAGACGCTGAGATTGCACGACTGCACAGACTGCCCAGTTTGCATTTTTTAATCCATCTCAATTTGTATCAGCTTGCATTACCTTCAGCGAAACATAATCTAATGGCAGCGAGCTATGCGAGAAAAACACTCGTGAAATAATATAAGCATCAAATACAACACACACAGTTACCATATTGAGAACAATGGCTACAATACGGACCCTAGCAAACCCGTGCTATCCGACACATCACGACACATTTCAGACAGAATGACACTGACTCGCAGGTAAGGTGCAGACACACCACGAGCGGCACCGGCACGAGAGCAGACACACCACGAGCGGCACCGGCACGAGAGTGGACACACCACGAGCGGCACCGGCACGAGAGTGGACACACCACGAGCGGCACCGGCACGAGAGTGGACAATCACATCCACCAACACACCCGATATTGACACACACACACACACACACACACACACACACACACACACACACACACACACACACACACACACACACACACACACACACACACACACACACACACACACACACACACACACACACACACACACACACACACACACCCACCCACCCACCCACCCACCCACCCACCCACCCACCCACCCACCCACCCACCCACCCACCCACCCACCCACCCACCCACCCACCCACCCACCCACCCACCCACCCACCCACCCACCCACCCACCCACCCACCCACCCACCCACCCACCCACCCACCCACCCACCCACCCACCCACCCACCCACCCACCCACCCACCCACCCACCCACCCACCCACCCACCCACCCACCCACCCACCCACCCACCCACCCACCCACCCACCCACCCACCCACCCACCCACCCACCCACCCACCCACCCACCCACCCACCCACCCACCCACCCACCCACCCACCCACCCACCCACCCACCCACCCACCCACCCACCCACCCACCCACCCACCCACCCACCCACCCACCCACCCACCCACCCACCCACCCACCCACCCACCCACCCACACACACACACACACACACACACACACACACACACACACACACACACACACACACACACACACACACACACACACACACACACACACACACACACACACACACACACACACACACACACACACACACACACACACACACACACACACACACACACACACACACACACACACACACACACACACACACACACACACACACACACACACACACACACACACACACACACACACACACACACACACACACACACACACACACACACACACACACACACACACACACACACACACACACACACACACACACACACACACACACACACACACACACACACACACACACACACACACACACACACACACACACACACACACACACACACACACACACACACACACACACACACACACACACACACACACACACACACACACACACACACACACACACACACACACACACACACACACACACACACACACACACACACACACACACACACACACACACACACACACACACACACACACACACACACACACACACACACACACACACACACACACACACACACACACACACACACACACACACACACACACACACACACACACACACACACACACACACACACACACACACACACACACACACACACACACACACACACACACACACACACACACACACACACACACACACACACACACACACACACACACACACACACACACACACACACACACACACACACACACACACACACACACACACACACACACACACACACACACACACACACACACACACACACACACACACACACACACACACACACACACACACACACACACACACACACACACACACACACACACACACACACACACACACACACACACACACACACACACACACACACACACACACACACACACACACACACACACACACACACACACACACACACACACACACACACACACACACACACACACACACACACACACACACACACACACACACACACACACACACACACACACACACACACACACACACACACACACACACACACACACACACACACACACACACACACACACACCACGTAACACTGGACACGCCACTGGCCCTCCAGCAACCCGGCGGCTAGACACTGACCTGTGGGGACGTATTGCTCTCATCATCCTCCGAACTGTCGCTCAGGGACCGATCCCGCAGGCGGCTCTGCAGCGTCTTCTGCAGGTGGCTGCTGGGGTACATCTTGTACAGCTGAGCCAAGAGATCCACCACGGGCACGCACCAGAGAGACTGGGGAGGAGAAAGACGGGGGATGTCATCAGGACAGAAGGGTACACACCAGACAGACTGCGGGAGGGGGAGACAAGCTGACGAGGTATTTTAAATACTACACCGAAACGTTGTAAATGCAGTTTTTACTACGCCGTAAGACACCGACACACTGCAAATGACCGATACAAAGGCAGTGGCACTGACTCGCTACACCCTTCCTGCCCCCTCCTGTACTGACCAGTGTGGAAACCTCTGTCCTGTATCATGACCAGCGTACCCCCTCCCCCCTCCCTCCTGTACTGACCAAGTGACCAGTATCAACCGTCCCCGCCATATACTGGCCCCAGTGTGACCGTAGCTGTACTGACCAGCGTGGGCGACTGCATCAGCTGGTGCAGCGCCGACCCCAGCCCTGCCGACATCATCACCCAGAGCAGGCTGCGGTAGCGTGCCACCTCGCCGGCGTCCGACGACAGGGTGCCGTGCAACAGGTTACGCAGGAGAGACAGAGTGGTGGCCACGCACTCGGCGTCCCGGCCACGCACCTGCTGCAGAGAGACACAGAGACACAGGTCAGGTCAGGTCAGGTCAGGTCAGGTCAGCAGAGACAGAGTGGTGGACACGCAGTCGGCGTCCCGGCCACGCACCTGCTGCAGAGAGACACAGAGACACAGGTCAGGTCAGGTCAGGTCAGCAGAGACAGAGTGGTGGACACGCAGTCGGCGTCCCGGCCACGCACCTGCTGCAGAGAGACACAGAGACACAGGTCAGGTCAGGTCAGGTCAGGTCAGCAGAGACAGAGTGGTGGACACGCAGTCGGCGTCCCGGCCACGCACCTGCTGCAGAGAGACACAGAGAAACACAGGTCAGGTCAGGTCAGCAGAGACAGAGTGGTGGACACGCAGTCGGCGTCCCGGCCACGCACCTGCTGCAGAGAGACACAGAGAAACACAGGTCAGGTCAGGTCAGCAGAGACAGAGTGGTGGAGACGCACTCGGCGTCCCGGCCAAGCACCTGCTGCAGAGACACAGAGACACAGAGACACAGGTCAGGTCAGGTCAGGTCAGGTCAGGTCAGATCAGGTCATATGGAGTTTTTGGTGTGTATCGGTAGATTAAGCGTGTCCGATTTCACCTGCAAAATTTGGTTCCCGAAACTCCCCCATTAGATACAAAAAATACATTTGTACCACTCATGATTGGCACACATTCGTAAAATTGGAGTCGCTTCATCACTATTTAGAATCACTTCTTTGCGGACTATGATTTGCTTTGGAATATTGCAAACTCAACATTACCATTCCGTCAGTGCACTTGAAGATTAAAATGCGTATACAGTTAATTATATTTTCAACAACCATAGCCTCTTTCATAATAAAACATGAATAAACAGCACGAATGGCTATGGCTCGACTTTGGGGCCGTAGGAGATTTGTGACCAATACCTTATAACACAGATAGACTTTTCAAGGTCAAGTCTCGGCGAATTCGGACGCTTGGGCTTTGGGCGGGCGCCAATTTTACAGCCAAACTGGATGAGAGCGGCCATCATGAATCTAGCTAGTACTGAGTACAGCTGGGACCAACGTTTTGGAGTCAGAAGAAAACAAATGCCGATAGCCTGCTTTAGGTGCTGCAGGAGCAAGTTTGCGCTTGAGCATACACGATTGTTGATCCCCACCATTCATTAAAGTTGCTTTTTAGAAATCCTCCGGAGGTGGCAATATCCCTTTGACCTTAACACAGAGCTGGAGTACCCTGCAGCTAAAGCAGCATTATGGTCCATCTGAGAGGTCATTTAGCTTACCAAAAGCCACCCTCCCGAAACAAGTGCGTCACAATAAATTCAGATATACTCTTTCTGCCTAATTGAACAGTAGCACATATGTATGATATTGACACCCGGGAGCTCGCTGGTGCCCCTTACACGCAAAGGGAGCCCATGACGTCACACGCCGCATGACTCACAGCATCTCCGAGCGGAGGCGTAACGAGTCGTGACTACATCCAGAGCGAATATTTACGGCAACAGGAATCGATCGTTCGGGAGTCCCCCCCCTCTCAGTGTCAGAAAAGTGGTTCCACGATCTAAGTTCGCGGAACAAATTTTTCGCCAACGACGGAACAAATTGGTTAAAGGGAAATAATGACCTTTTTCCACTAAAATGGAGTTAGCACTTGAAATCGCCAGACGAGATCAAAATATATTGTAAATTCATCACATTTTGCATGAAAACTTTCCTACCGAAAGATATTTCAAGTTAAAGTTGATAAGCGTTCCACACTTTTAACGACCGGTACTTGCACTATTTCTGACCTTTTGTCAAGTACTTTTGGTCCTCATCAAACTGCGGGCTTTTCCCGTATTATTTTGTTACGCAATGGAGTGGAAAATATATTGTGCGTTCTGCTTGTTGTGATTATATGCCCGGCAATCTTCTAAAACTAACAGCGATTGGAAAAAGTGGCAATAAAATCGGAAGCTCATCGATGCACATCAACGCGACATAGTTAGTGGTTGCGACCCTCAATTTTTGCAATTCGATTCACTTGTTTTCAACATTAGGAGTTGTGTATAGTTTGTCTGTGGCTGTATATAACACTATGCTTTATTTTATCATGAAAAATAATAATTTTTCCCAAAAAAACTAACGAACAATAACACAAAACTGGCAATTAAATCAGAAGCTCATCGATGCACATCGACGGCGACCTATTTAGCGTCGGCGATTTGTTTACAAAGTCATTGTCATGCTTCTCGGCGCACTTAACCATCTCGGCGCACTTGGCGAGTTGTTCCTGATTAGTATACCCAACTCCCGTAGCAGGCTTTGTTAATGACGTCATTGGTGCCATTCTTGTGTAGCATTGCAAAATATATCTGATTTCGAGTTGAAAGCTAATTAAAGACTTATTCAAATGATTGTTTTTAAGTTTGAATTTTCTTGTTAATCATTATTAAAGGTATTTTATCACTGTATTTCATAGTAGTTGACACTTCAGAAACTTGTGACGTAATAATATTGTATCCAATATGCATTTCCCTCACCTTTTGCCATTGTGGCGCAGTGCCGAGTGCTTTGCGAATACTAGCTTGCCTGGGGTTCAATTCATTCCGCTCTTATTTTATTCGAGTTGGTATAGTTTGCATGTTGTTGTTATTCATGACTTATACTGATAGTCAGTCATGCATCACGGATGCTTCACGGATTGCTTCACGGATCAGAGCGCTGCTCGAACGCACGCTAGTAGCGCTTTCGTTCTCCATGGCAACCAGGCGTGAGCCAATGAAAAGCCGGAACGTATTCCCTTTCTGGCTTTTGATTGGCTGACGCCTGGTTGCCATGGAGAACGAAAGCGCTACTAGCGGGTGTCCGAGCAGCGCTCAGTTTGATCGGAAATGTCACAGAGGCTCCACAAATGCCGCACTCGATGTTAACAATGGTAGGGAAGGACGAATTTGTCAATGACCTTCATGATGTACACAAGGTACTTGTTTTGTATTTCTTCCAAACTTACAACTTTGAATTTGGGAATAATTTTATTTAATTCTTAAATTTAAATAAAACAATTTTAAAAATATAACGGGAGCCTAAGAAATTGTTGCTAACAAAATCAAAAGGTCATTATTTCCCTTTAATGCGTATACCAGTATTTTTTGCGTAATTTTTGTATACGCGTTTCTACACAACTTATTTTCATATATGCCAATATGTGCATATATTATTATGTGGAAAGTTGATGAATCGTCAGTCGTATTTCCTGTACAGATATGGTCTTGGCGTCAGTCGGGGACCGAGACTCCAGGGTCGTATGTTAAAAAGGTACCTTGTATCGTTGCGTATGCGTATATGGGAAACTGGGCTCAAGTCTCAATCTAAAGTACGGCCGTCTTTTGCATAACGTGTTTTTTAGTGTCCCAGGGTTATCCATGGCCCCGATGACGATGGTATCGGTGGCGGGATTGTAACCTGAATACGCAACAACTTTTTTGGGAGGTTTTAAAAAGGTTTTGGTTATTTATTTTTTGGAAAAGCACCAGTTTTCCTTCCGAAATCACATTTCGGATGTTGGGAATTTGGAGGTTCCGCCTTACGATTTTTTAAAACATTTGTGTCGCACCACTGTCACGTTCTGGCCATTGTTCGGAAAGTTAAGTCTCAGACTATTTTTTATGCTCGTCAGCCATTTGCACCCGCGGACTAAAAATAATAATATTTGCAGTCAAAGTTTTTACGGAACAAAACATCCAAGTTCAGAAAAATGGAGAAACTGGCCACTTTTCTGACACTGCCCCCTCTCGTGCTTCGGCTCTGACTGTCTTGTTAGCCTAACGACGACTGGTGACTTTGACAGCTAACAAGACAGTTTGAGCCGAAGTTTCTTAAAATTCATAGGTTGAGAGTACAATTTCCTTGTTAGGAAAATTCACATTTTCATTTTTGCAAATATTATTTCACTTGGAAAGTAAAAAATTCTCATTTGTAATGAATATTAAATCCTTGTGAGGGAAATTCTATTTTATTTTATTAACGAGCACGTAGCACGAGGCGTAACGAGCACGTGACTACATCCAGAGCGAATATTTACGGCAACAGGAATTGATCGTCCGGGAGTCCCACCCCCCTCCCCCTCTCGTGCTTCGGCTCTGACTGTCTTGTTAGCCTAACGACGACTGGTGACTTTGACAGCTAACAAGACAGTCAGAGCCGAAGTTTCTTAAAATTCATAGGTTGAGAGTACAATTTCCTTGTTAGGAAAATTAACATTTTCATTTTTGCAAATATTATTTCACTTGGAAAGAAAACAAATCTCATTTGTAATAAATATTAAATCCTTGTGAAGGAAATTCTATTTGATTTTAACTACAATATTGGTAAGATCAGCTGAAAAGAGAGTAAATTTCCAGAAAAAAATGAAGAGAGCAAACTCCTTTGGACCCAAAAAGTCCAGAAAATGACCAAAATTCCAACGCTGGTTTCGGACTTCCGTAGGAAGTTTTTATAGTAGTTTCACCAATAACTAGTCACAACCGAGGGTCACATTTAAAGAAGCCACCGTCAATCATGTTTTCTTCTTCTCGGTAGCAGACGTAAGTTATTCTACATTAGAGTTGCCGTTATTCTGCGTCAGACGTCAGCTATTCTACGTCTGGCGTCGGCCATTCTGCGCCAAATGAGAATTATTCTGGTTCCCACTTCACTTCTGCTTCATCGCGCGTCAGTTATTCTCTGTCAGACTTCATTTTTCCCACGTCAGACGTCAGATGTTCCACGCCCCATATCAGCTGTTTCGCATAAGACGTTTGAGCCATCTAGCGTCGCACATCAGGGCGTTTAGCGCCCACAGCGTCATAGCACGAGTCTCATCCAAATCCCACAGACCCATATTCCACAGAAGCCATCCGACTACTCACCCCGGCGGCCGGCTGGCGGGAGAGCACTCCTCGGAGCGGTGCGAGGATGGCACTCTCAGACCCATATTCCACAGAAGCCATCTGAGTACTCACCCCGGCGGCCGGCTGGCGGGAGAGCACTCCTCGGAGCGGTGCGAGGATGGCACTCTCAGACACATATTCCACAGAATGAGTACTCACCCCGGCGGCCGGCTGGCGGGAGAGCACTCCTCGGAGCAGTGCGAGGATGGCACTCTCAGACACATATTCCACAGAATGAGTACTCACCCCGGCGGCCGGCTGGCGGGAGAGCACTCCTCGGAGCGGTGCGAGGATGGCACGTGCCGCCATCGGTGACGACAGCTCCTCCTTGAGACCGCGCAGGCCCAGCGACAGTTGTATGCTGACCTCCGGCGAGAGGCCCGACAGCGCCGTCTGCGAAGGCCGCAGACTCTCCTCCGGCGCAGACAGCATGTCCAGCAGGCTGATGGACGGGATTGAGAGACGTGGTCTCAGGCGCGGGAGATAGGGCGGAGAGACCAAGTTGCCGGCGGTGGGTAAGGCGACGTGAAGCGAAGCAGTGTATGCGTTATATGCGATAACGATCAACTCTAAGATACATTTGCCTAAAGTTAAGTAGATCACGATTAAAATATGAAGGGGCCACATCAACTGCAGAGAAGCCATTGCCCAGTGATGTATTCTACACGTATCGCTGCCCGGTTCTCCTAAGTATGTCGGGATTCAGTATGACTTACGTGAGGGTGAGGTCCTGCACTTGGTAAGGCGGATCTTCATCGAGCAGGAGCGGTACCAGGTTCTGTAAAATGGCACAAACATGGCCATATTTAGTACGGCGCGCAAAGGCCAGTAAAAGGATGGATATCGGAACGAGATATTGTACAGAATGATCCTAACGCTAGTTTTGTGTGCCACCACGGCGGCATTCAATACGCACGGCGGCATTCAATACGCACGGCGGCATTCAGTACGCAGTGTAATGCAATACCAGCAATGTCCCCGTAATAATACATTCAGCAATACAATTGCGATGCCAACATTCCTCGGCGTATGGTGGCATGCAGCTCAACTTCAAACGAAATTCCTCCCCCCATGTCGGCTCACCCCGGAGAGGACTGTAACGATCCGGGAGGATCGGCGGCGGTGGAGCGAGCTGGCCGTCCTGATGATGTTGACGTGCAGGAGCTGATGTCGGTAAGTGTACGTCGCCGTGGCGTCAGTTCAGACTCACCGTTCTGATGGTGTTGACGTGCAGGAGCTGATGTCGGTAAGTGTACGTCGCCGTGGCGTCAGTTCAGACTTACCGTTCTGATGATGTTGGCGTGCAGTAGCTGACGTCGGTACGTGCACGTCACCGTGTCGTCATGACGTAGCTTCTGCACCAGTGTCTTCAGCACAGCTGTGGCACAACACAGAGAACGTAGTCACTACGAAGTCAACCGCGCCGGGACTAGTACACATGCACCTAGAGACGCACAGACGGGCAGACAGGCTGACGGACACGACCGCAGACAGACTGACAGGCTGACAGGCTGACAGACTGACAGGCTGACAGGCAGACATGCTGACATGCTGACATGCTGACAGGCAGACAGACTGACAGGCAGACAGACTGACAGGCAGACAGGCAGACAGGCAGACAGGCAGACAGGCAGACATGCAGACAGACTGACAGGCTGACAGGCAGACAGGCAGACAGGCAGACAGGCAGACAGGCAGACAGGCAGACAGGCAGACAGGCAGACAGGCAGACAGGCAGACAGGCAGACAGGCAGACAGGCAGACAGGCAGACAGGCAGACGGGCAGACGGGCAGACGGGCAGACAGGCAGACAGGCAGACAGGCAGACAGGCAGACGGGCAGACGGGCAGACGGGCAGACGGGCAGACAGGCAGACAGGCAGACAGGCAGACAGGCAGACAGGCAGACAGGCAGACAGGCAGACAGGCAGACAGGCAGACAGGCAGACAGGCAGACAGGCAGACAGGCAGACAGGCAGACAGGCAGACAGGCAGACAGGCAGACAGGCAGACAGGCAGACAGGCAGACAGGCAGACAGGCAGACAGGCAGACAGGCAGACAGGCAGACAGGCAGACAGGCAGACAGGCAGACAGGCAGACAGGCAGACAGGCAGACAGGCAGACAGGCAGACAGGCAGACAGGCAGACAGGCAGACAGGCAGACAGGCAGACAGGCAGACAGGCAGACAGGCAGACAGGCAGACAGGCAGACAGGCAGACAGGCAGACAGGCAGACAGGCAGACAGGCAGACAGGCAGACAGGCAGACAGGCAGACAGGCAGACAGGCAGACAGGCAGACAGGCAGACAGGCAGACAGGCAGACAGGCAGACAGGCAGACAGGCAGACAGGCAGACAGGCAGACAGGCAGACAGGCAGACAGGCAGACAGGCAGACAGGCAGACAGGCAGACAGGCAGACAGGCAGACAGGCAGACAGGCAGACAGGCAGACAGGCAGACAGGCAGACAGGCAGACAGGCAGACAGGCAGACAGGCAGCGAAGCAGTGTATGCGTTATATGCGATAACGATCAACTCTAAGATACATTTGCCTAAAGTTAAGTAGATCACGATTAAAATATGAAGGGGCCACATCAACTGCAGAGAAGCCATTGCCCAGTGATGTATTCTACACGTATCGCTGCCCGGTTCTCCTAAGTATGTCGGGATTCAGTATGACTTACGTGAGGGTGAGGTCCTGCACTTGGTAAGGCGGATCTTCATCGAGCAGGAGCGGTACCAGGTTCTGTAAAATGGCACAAACATGGCCATATTTAGTACGGCGCGCAAAGGCCAGTAAAAGGATGGATATCGGAACGAGATATTGTACAGAATGATCCTAACGCTAGTTTTGTGTGCCACCACGGCGACATTCAATACGCACGGCGGCATTCAATACGCACGGCGGCATTCAATACGCACGGCGGCATTCAATACGCACGGCGGCATTCAGTACGCAGTGTAATGCAATACCAGCAATGTCCCCGTAATAATACAATCAGCAATACAATTGCGATGCCATTGCGATACAAAGGCAGACAGGCTGACAGGCAGACAGGCAGACAGGCAGACAGGCAGACAGGCAGACAGGCAGACAGGCAGACAGGCAGACAGGCAGACAGGCAGACAGGCAGACAGGCAGACAGGCAGACAGGCAGACAGGCAGACAGGCAGACAGGCAGACAGGCAGACAGGCAGACAGGCAGACAGGCAGACAGGCAGACAGGCAGACAGGCAGACAGGCAGACAGGCAGACGGGCAGACAGGCAGACAGGCAGACAGGCAGACAGGCAGACAGGCAGACAGGCAGACAGGCAGACGGGCAGACAGACTGACGGGCAGACGGGCAGACAGCGGTAGCCGGTGGCAGACAGCGATAGCCGGTGGCAGACAGCGATAGCCGGTGGCAGACAGCGATAGCCGGTGGCAGACAGCGATAGCCGGTGGCAGACAGCGATAGCCGGTGGCAGACAGCGATAGCCGGTGGCAGACAGCGATAGCCGGTGGCAGACAGCGATAGCCGGTGGCAGACAGCGATAGCCGGTGGCAGACAGCGATAGCCGGTGGCAGACAGCGATAGCCGGTGGCAGACAGCGATAGCCGGTGGCAGACAGCGATAGCCGGTGGCAGACAGCGATAGCCGGTGGCAAGATGGAGTCCGGTGAAGGTCGGCTTCGCCTAGCTTAAACAACACAGCCACGAGCCTCGCAATAGTCACATGCGATTCCGAATGATGAATCACATTTGCCTTTCATACGACCCCTTTCACGGAAGTTAGAAGACGTCAGCTTGACTTGATTTGTATTTTTTATCAGGTGCCCGTGAGCTGCACTAAGCATATTGTCGCTTCTGATAGACTCGGGACATCTGACAGATCTACAGATGACATCCGAGGCAAGCGACAGCCACTGCAGCCTTGTGGAAGCCGACCGTTATTTAAATAATGTATTCCATTGGTGCTAGGTGGTGAGACGCACATAATTGTCGAACAATAGACATTTACCGAAGCCTCCAGACAAGTCACGAGGCACGGGGTAGCAATCGGACGGGGGATATATATATATATATATATATATATATATATATATATATATATATATATATATATATATATATATCAAAAGTCACTACATATTTGTAAATAACTACATGTACAATTTCGTTTCGATCCGAGACCTCTCTATATAGGCGCTCGACGCAGAAGCAGAGCATGCCATGACGTTTTTTTTTTTGCGTTAAAATCTCTCAGGCTTTATGGGCGTTAGGAAGGAAGGAAGGAAACATTTTGTATTGTTTGATTGTATTTATTTAGTTTGTCACCAACAGGGATACCTTCATTGACAGGTAAGACGCGTACATGTCCGGGGTTCGTTGAACACATACAATGGTATTTAATAACACTTGTAAGCTTTAGCATGCTCAGTGCAAGCTCAAAATCATCTGCCGGAATGTTCCGAGTCCAGAAAACATCTGGAGATATATTTACTAATGCAATTACTAATTCACTAACTCACTTTGCAAGTTTACAATGCACAGTTTTAGTGTCCGAAGTCAGCAAGCACGACCTTTCCATGTGTACCATAATATACACGGATGCTAAAACTTTTGCCCATAATATAAACGGATGCTAAAACTTTTGTCAAGTCCGCTTTAGATGAAAGGCAGCCTGGAGCAGAGTTCGCCACGGGCCGGGCTGGCCCTATGGGCCATGGATCGGGCCTGGGACGGGCCTCAACTTTAAGGAAATCACCGGGCTCTGGACGGGCATGGGCTGATCATTTTTAAAAAATGCGCGCAAGCTCAGGTCAGTTTACACATATTTTAACCAGCAGTTCACTTACACAGCAACACACTGTTGCTGTGGTTGTGGCTTTTTTTGCTAGCTTAGTTGGTTCATTGTTTCACATTTATAGTATACAAGTAAATATGCTAGGATAATGATTGCACATTTTGTGAAAATAATGATATGCTTAATCTGAACGGGCCGGACCGGGCCTGGGCCTCAATATTATGAATTTGACCGGGCCTGGTCCGGGCTTGGTGTTCATGGGCCCGGGCCGGGCTGGTTCGGGCCCGTGGCGAACACTGGTCTGGAGTCTAAATGAGCCGGCAGGTCGACTCAACATGCATCCGGCACATTGGCTATCACGCAGTTGCCATCCCGGATCTCCAGTGTTCCAAAGCCCGCTCCGCTGGCGGCGGGGGCACCAAGGCCATGTATAGGAGGTAGAGTCATCCGGCGATTCTACGTGATCATAACGTCAGAGCGTGACGTCATTTGGATCCATCGGCCTCCTCCGCTATTGCAGTTAATGCTATTTCGGGAGAAATAAATACCCTCCAACTCGAAAAGTAAAAAGGTTACGAAAAATACAAAGACAGCGTTGGAAAGCTCAAAACAAGGCGAATCGAAATCTTCGCAATCATTTTAGGCTCAAGTCAATATTGAGGTCACTAGAGGTCATCAAAGGTCAGGGCCTTGTTCACGGTCCCCCTGCGTTTCGGCGGCCACCAGCAGGCTCTAAGCCCCGCCCCTTCGATGAACTTTTGAATTTGACCTAAACCACGTGCAATTGATATGAATCGACGCGTCCTGACGAGGCGAACACGATGAAATCACAATTATTGCTGTATCTTGATTTTTTAAAGGAAGATAATCACTTTTTGATTTTGTTAGCAACAATTTATTTGGCTACCGTTATGGTATTAAAATGTGATTTAAATTTAAGAATTAAATACAATTATTCACTCATTCAAAGTTGGAAGTTTGGGAAAATTAATGATCGGTATTTTCCCTCCACTATTGGAAAGCGCAACATCTGGCGCTTTTGCATCAATCTGTTCAACGTTGTTGAATGGGCACTTATAAACAAATCGCCGACACTAAATAAGTAAGGTAATAGGCCATTGTTAAACTGACGATTTCAATGCACTTTTTTCAAATGATTGTTGAATGTTCATAAAAGTTTGGCACATATTCCCAAAAGATAGAGTGCAGTTAACATATTGCATACCTTCATGATAAATAACAATGAGTAGGGAGGCTAATTTACTGAATTCATTACCGAGTACTTGCTGATTATAAGCGTGGAACGCTTATCAACTATGACTTGAAATATATATCGGTAGGAATTGTTATATGCAAAATGTGATGAATTTACAATATATTTTGGTCTCGTCTATCGATTTCAGGTTCTAACTCCATTTTTGTGGAAAAAGGTGATTATCTCCCTTTACAAAGTTATTTACCAAAAACAGTTTTAACCGACCGCAGACGACATGCGCTAGAATTGACTCATGTGGTGACGTCATAGGTAAAAGAGGACACGTTACGGAGATAGGGATGACACCCCCTGGGGGGCACTGCTCCACACGGTTACATCCAGGGCACTATACACGGTTACATCGGTCCGCCGCGGCGCTGCCGTCGCGGCGGGTCGATACACGCTCCTTATAACGTGACGCCTCAGGCGGCGACCGAGCCGACCCAGCCGACTCAGCCCCCCACCACAACACCAACTGAACCAGCCCAAAACCACCCCGGCCACTCCCTAGCCCCCGGGGAGTCATCAGCCATCACATGACCCTTCATTGGCGTATCATGTCTGATTCTGTTTCGATTTCGGTGTGAACGTATGTGTACATATGTGCGCATGTTTTACTATGTGTCATGTCTTATCCCATGTTCATCCCTTTATTGACTCAGAACTGTAAAAAAAACACATTCGTGTGGATTGTTCGTGATTATACAATACATTACAATATCAGCTCCGCGGGGTCTCCTATAGGTGCTACCTAATCCCGACCGACCGACAACGTGACCGGCACGGCGCGAAGTGCGCGCCGACTCCACCCCCCCCCCCCATACATATACAATACAATACAATATCAGCTCCGCGGGGGCTCCTATAGGTGCTACCTAATCCCGACCGACCGACAACGTGACCGGCACGGCGCGAAGTGCGCGCTGACTCCACCCCCCCCATACATATACAATACAATATCAGCTCCGCGGGGGCTCCTATAGGTGCTACCTAATCCCGACCGACCGACAACGTGACCGGCACGGCGCCAAGTGCGCGCTGACTCACCCCCCCCTACCTAATCCCGACCGACCGACAACGTGACCGGCACGGCGCGAAGTGCGCGCTGACTCACACACACCCATACAAAACACGTTCCCGACAACGTGCCCAGGCGCAATGGGGAGGGGGAGGGGGAGGGGGAGAGGGAGGGGGGAGGGGAGGGGGACGGCGCCCCGAGCAGTCGAGCAGCCGGCGGCGGCGCCGAGCTCAGAAATTAGCAAGACACTATCAGTAATTTAATCATTTGCGATTTACACCTGCATCGAGCAACCACTGATTCCGCGCAGTTTCTCCTCAGCGGAGGTAGAGGCTTTGCCGTGACCGGCGGTGCTAGGCCAGTCTCGGCGTGGTTCGGGATGTGGTTCGACAGTAGGGACTAGGGAGCTTTTAGGTTGGAAAGAGAGTGATCAGCCGCCCCCTCAACGCAATCTAACATCCAGATCACAGAAATGGGTAATTTCGGGGCAATATGGGTAATTTCATCGGAAATAACGTTTTGTCCATCCTGAGCCCAAATAGGACGTCGAACGATCTAGGGATTTTGTGACAATATTTTGGCCGTTGACAACATTAATCAGCCGCGTCACGCTGTCACCAGCTCTATATCACCAGCTCTATATCACCAGCTCTATGTCACCAGCTCTATATCACCAGCTCTATGTCACCAACTCTGTCACCAGCTCTATGTCACCAGCTCTATATCACCAGCTCTATATCACCAGCTCTATATCACCAGCTCTATATCACCAGCTCTATGTCACCAGCTCTATATCACCAGCTCTATATAACCAGCTCTATGTCACCAGCTCTATATCACCAGCTCTATGTCACCAGCTCTATATCACCAGCTCTATATCACCAGCTCTATATCACCAGCTCTATGTCACCAGCTCTATATCACCAGCTATGTCACCAGCTCTATATCACCAGCTATGTCACCAGCTCTATGTCACCAGCTCTATGTCTCCAGCTCTATATCACCAGCTCTATATCACCAGCTCTATATCACCAGCTCTATATCACCAGCTCTATATCACCAGCTCTATGTCACCAGCTCTATATCACCAGCTCTATGTCACCAGCTCTATGTCACCAGCTATGTCACCAGCTCTATATCACCAGCTCTATATCACCAGCTCTATATCACCAGCTCTATGTCACCAGCTCTATGTCACCAGCTCTATGTCACCAGCTCTGTCACCAGCTCTATGTCACCAGCTCTATATCACCAGCTCTATATCACCAGCTCTATGTCACCAGCTCTGTCACCAGCTCTGTCACCAGCTCTATATCACCAGCTCTATATCACCAGCTCTATGTCACCAGCTCTATGTCACCAGCTCTATGTCACCAGCTCTATATCACCAGCTCTATGTCACCAGCTCTATATCACCAGCTCTATATCACCAGCTCTATATCACCAGCTCTATATCACCAGCTCTATATCACCAGCTTTATATCACCAGCTCTATATCACCAGCTCTATATCACCAGCTCTATGTCACCAGCTCTATGTCACCAGCTCTATATCACCAGCTCTATATCACAGCTCTATATCACCAGCTCTATATCACCAGCTCTATATCACCAGCTCTATATCACCAGCTCTATGTCACCAGCTCTATGTCACCAGCTCTATATCACCAGCTCTATGTCACCAGCTCTATATCACCAGCTCTATGTCACCAGCTCTGTCACCAGCTCTATATCACCAGCTCTATGTCACCAGCTCTATATCACCAGCTCTATGTCACCAGCTCTATGTCACCAGCTCTGTCACCAGCTCTATATCACCAGCTCTATGTCACCAGCTCTATATCACCAGCTCTATGTCACCAGCTCTATGTCACCAGCTCTATGTCACCAGCTCTATGTCACCAGCTCTATATCACCAGCTCTATATCACCAGCTCTATATCACCAGCTCTATATCACCAGCTCTATGTCACCAGCTCTATGTCACCAGCTCTATGTCACCAGCTCTATATCACCAGCTCTATATCACCAGCTCTATATCACCAGCTCTATATCACCAGCTCTATATCACCAGCTCTGTCACCAGCTCTATGTCACCAGCTCTATGTCACCAGCTCTATATCACCAGCTCTATATCACCAGCTCTGTCACCAGCTCTATATCACCAGCTCTATATCACCAGCTCTATATCACCAGCTCTGTCACCAGCTCAATATCACCAGCTCTATATCACCAGCTCTATGTCACCAGCTCTATATCACCAGCTCTATGTCACCAACTCTATGTCACCAGCTCTATATCACCAGCTCTATATCACCAGCTCTATATCACCAGCTCTATGTCACCAGCTCTATATCACCAGCTCTATATCACCAGCTCTATATCACCAGCTCTATATCACCAGCTCTATATCACCAGCTCTATATCACCAGCTCTATGTCACCAGCTCTATGTCACCAGCTCTATATCACCAGCTCTATGTCACCAGCTCTATGTCACCAGCTCTATGTCACCAGCTCTGTCACCAGCTCTGTCACCAGCTCTATATCACCAGCTCTGTCACCAGCTCTATATCACCAGCTCTATGTCACCAGCTCTGTCACCAGCTCTATATCACCAGCTCTATGTCACCAGCTCTATATCACCAGCTCTATGTCACCAGCTCTATATCACCAGCTCTATATCACCAGCTCTATATCACCAGCTCTATATCACCAGCTCTATGTCACCAGCTCTATGTCACCAGCTCTATGTCACCAGCTCTATATCACCAGCTCTATATCACCAGCTCTATATCACCAGCTCTATAACACTAGCTCTATATCACCAGCTCTATGTCACCAGCTCTATGTCACCAGCTCTATATCACCAGCTCTGTCACCAGCTCTATATCACCAGCTCTATATCACCAGCTCTATATCACCAGCTCTATGTCACCAGCTCTATATCACCAGCTCTATATCACCAGCTCTATGTCACCAGCTCTATATCACCAGCTCTATGTCACCAGCTCTATATCACCAGCTCTATATCACCAGCTCTATATCACCAGCTCTATATCACCAGCTCTATATCACCAGCTCTATGTCACCAGCTCTATATCACCAGCTCTATGTCACCAGCTCTATATCACCAGCTCTATATCACCAGCTCTATGTCACCAGCTCTATATCACCAGCTCTATATCACCAGCTCTATATCACCAGCTCTATGTCACCAGCTCTATATCACCAGCTCTATATCACCAGCTCTATGTCACCAGCTCTATATCACCAGCTCTATGTCACCAGCTCTATATCACCAGCTCTATATCACCAGCTCTATATCACCAGCTCTATATCACCAGCTCTGTCACCAGCTCTATGTCACCAGCTCTATATCACCAGCTCTGTCACCAGCTCTATATCACCAGCTCTATATCACCAGCTCTATATCACCAGCTCTATATCACCAGCTCTATGTCACCAGCTCTATATCACCAGCTCTATGTCACCAGCTCTATGTCACCATCTCTATGTCACCAGCTCTGTCACCAGCTCTGTCACCAGCTCTATGTCACCAGCTCTATATCACCAGCTCTATGTCACCAGCTCTATGTCACCAGCTCTATGTCACCAGCTCTATGTCACCAGCTCTATATCACCAGCTCTATATCACCAGCTCTATGTCACCAGCTCTATGTCACCAGCTCTATGTCACCAGCTCTATGTCACCAGCTCTATATCACCAGCTCTATATCACCAGCTCTATGTCACCAGCTCTATATCACCAGCTCTATATCACCAGCTCTATATCACCAGCTCTATATCACCAGCTCTGTCACCAGCTCTATGTCACCAGCTCTATGTCATCAGCTCTATGTCACCAGCTCTATATCACCAGCTCTATGTCACCAGCTCTATGTCACCAGCTCTAGGTCACCAGCTCTATGTCACCAGCTCTATATCACCAGCTCTATATCACCAGCTCTATATCACCAGCTCTATATCACCAGCTCTATGTCACCAGCTCTATATCACCAGCTCTATGTCACCAGCTCTATGTCACCAGCTCTAGGTCACCAGCTCTATGTCACCAGCTCTATATCACCAGCTCTATATCACCAGCTCTATATCACCAGCTCTATATCACCAGCTCTATGTCACCAGCTCTATATCACCAGCTCTATGTCACCAGCTCTATGTCACCAGCTCTATGTCACCAGCTCTATATCACCAGCTCTATGTCACCAGCTCTATATCACCAGCTATATGTCACCAGCTCTATATCACCAGCTCTATATCACCAGCTCTATGTCACCAGCTCTATATCACCAGCTCTGTCACCAGCTCTATATCACCAGCTCTATGTCACCAGCTCTATATCACCAGCTCTATGTCACCAGCTCTATGTCACCAGCTCTATGTCACCAGCTCTGTCACCAGCTCTATATCACCAGCTCTATGTCACCAGCTCTATGTCACCAGCTCTATATCACCAGCTCTATATCACCAGCTCGATGTCACCAGCTCTATGTCACCAGCTCTATGTCACCAGCTCTATATCACCAGCTCTATATCACCAGCTCTATGTCACCAGCTCTATGTCACCAGCTCTATATCACCAGCTCTATATCACCAGCTCTATATCACCAGCTCTATATCACCAGCTCTGTCACCAGCTCTATGTCACCAGCTCTATGTCATCAGCTCTATGTCACCAGCTCTATATCACCAGCTCTATGTCACCAGCTCTATGTCACCAGCTCTAGGTCACCAGCTCTATGTCACCAGCTCTATATCACCAGCTCTATATCACCAGCTCTATATCACCAGCTCTATATCACCAGCTATATGTCACCAGCTCTATATCACCAGCTCTATGTCACCAGCTCTATGTCACCAGCTCTATGTCACCAGCTCTATGTCACCAGCTCTATGTCACCAGCTCTATATCACCAGCTCTATATCACCAGCTCTATATCACCAGCTCTATATCACCAGCTCTATGTCACCAGCTCTATATCACCAGCTCTATGTCACCAGCTCTATGTCACCAGCTCTAGGTCACCAGCTCTAGGTCACCAGCTCTATATCACCAGCTCTATGTCACCAGCTCTATATCACCAGCTATATGTCACCAGCTCTATATCACCAGCTCTATATCACCAGCTCTATATCACCAGCTCTATGTCACCAGCTCTATATCACCAGCTCTATATCACCAGCTCTATGTCACCAGCTCTATATCACCAGCTCTGTCACCAGCTCTATATCACCAGCTATATATCACCAGCTCTATATCACCAGCTCTATGTCACCAACTCTATATCACCAGCTCTATGTCACCAGCTCTATGTCACCAGCTCTATATCACCAGCTCTATATCACTAGCTCTATGTCACCAGCTCTATATCACCAGCTCTATGTCACCAGCTGTCACCAGCTCTATGTCACCAGCTCTATATCACCAGCTCTATATCACCAGCTCTATATCACCAGCTCTATGTTACCAGCTCTATATCACCAGCTCTATGTCACCAGCTCTATCTCACCAGCTCTATGTCACCAGCTCTATGTCACCAGCTCTATATCACCAGCTCTATGTCACCAGCTCTAGATCACCAGCTCTATATCACCAGCTGTCACCAGCTCTATATCACCAGCTCTATATCACCAGCTCTATATCACCAGCTCTATGTCACCAGCTCTATATCACCAGCTCTATGTTACCAGCTCTATATCACCAGCTGTATGTCACCAGCTCTATGTCACCAGCTCTATATCACCAGCTCTAGGTCACCAGCTCTATATCACCAGCTGTCACCAGCTCTATATCACCAGCTCTATATCACCAGCTCTATATCACCAGCTCTATGTCACCAGCTCTATATCACCAGCTCTATGTTACCAGCTCTATATCACCAGCTCTATGTCACCAGCTCTGTCACCAGCTCTATATCACCAGCTCTATGTCACCAGCTCTATATCACCAGCTCTAGGTCACCAGCTCTATATCACCAGCTGTCACCAGCTCTATATCACCAGCTCTATATCACCAGCTCTGTCACCAGCTCTATGTTACCAGCTCTATGTCACCAGCTCTATATCACCAGCTCTATATCACCAGCTCTATATCACCAGCTCTATGTCACCAGCTCTATATCAGCAGCTCTATATCACCAGCTCTATGTCACCAGCTCTATATCACCAGCTCTATGTCACCAGCTCTATGTCACCAGCTCTATGTCACCAGCTCTATGTCACCAGCTCTATGTCACCAGCTCTATGTCACCAGCTCTATATCACCAGCTCTATATCACCAGCTCTATGTCACCAGCTCTATGTCACCAGCTCTATGTCACCAGCTCTATATCACCAGCTCTATATCACCAGCTCTATGTCACCAGCTCTATATCACCAGCTCTATATCACCAGCTCTATATCACCAGCTCTGTCACCAGCTCTATGTCACCAGCTCTATGTCATCAGCTCTATGTCACCAGCTCTATATCACCAGCTCTATGTCACCAGCTCTATGTCACCAGCTCTAGGTCACCAGCTCTATGTCACCAGCTCTATATCACCAGCTTTATATCACCAGCTCTATATCACCAGCTCTATATCACCAGCTCTATATCACCAGCTCTATGTCACCAGCTCTATATCACCAGCTCTATGTCACCAGCTCTATGTCACCAGCTCTAGGTCACCAGCTCTATGTCACCAGCTCTATATCACCAGCTCTATATCACCAGCTCTATATCACCAGCTCTATGTCACCAGCTCTATATCACCAGCTCTATGTCACCAGCTCTATGTCACCAGCTCTATGTCACCAGCTCTATATCACCAGCTCTATGTCACCAGCTCTATATCACCAGCTATATGTCACCAGCTCTATATCACCAGCTCTATATCACCAGCTCTATGTCACCAGCTCTATATCACCAGCTCTATGTCACCAGCTCTATATCACCAGCTCTATATCACCAGCTCTATGTCACCAGCTCTATATCACCAGCTCTATGTCACCAGCTCTGTCACCAGCTCTATGTCACCAGCTCTATGTCACCAGCTCTATATCACCAGCTCTATGTCACCAGCTCTATATCACCAGCTCTATATCACCAGCTCTATGTCACCAGCTCTATGTCACCAGCTCTATGTCACCAGCTCTATGTCACCAGCTCTGTCACCAGCTCTATGTCACCAGCTCTATATCACCAGCTCTATGTCACCAGCTCTATGTCACCAGCTCTATATCACCAGCTCTATATCACCAGCTCTATATCACCAGCTCTATATCACCAGCTCTGTCACCAGCTCTATGTCACCAGCTCTATGTCACCAGCTCTATGTCATCAGCTCTATGTCACCAGCTCTATGTCACCAGCTCTATGTCACCAGCTCTAGGTCACCAGCTCTAGGTCACCAGCTCTATATCACCAGCTCTATATCACCAGCTCTATATCACCAGCTCTATATCACCAGCTCTATATCACCAGCTCTATATCACCAGCTCTATGTCACCAGCTCTATATCACCAGCTCTATGTCACCAGCTCTATGTTACCAGCTCTATATCACCAGCTCTATATCACCAGCTCTACATCACCAGCTCTATATCACCAGCTCTATGTCACCAGCTCTATATCACCAGCTCTATGTCACCAGCTCTATGTCACCAGCTCTAGGTCACCAGCTCTATGCCACCAGCTCTATATCACCAGCTCTATGTCACCAGCTCTATATCACCAGCTCTATATCACCAGCTCTGTCACCAGCTCTATATCACCAGCTCTATATCACCAGCTCTATGTCACCAGCTCTATATCACCAGCTCTATATCACCAGCTCTGTCACCAGCTCTATACCACCAGCTCTATATCACCAGCTCTATGTCACCAACTCTATATCACCAGCTCTATGTCACCAGCTCTGTCACCAGCTCTATGTCACCAGCTCTATATCACCAGCTCTATATCACCAGCTCTATGTCACCAGCTCTATATCACCAGCTCTATGTCACCAGCTCTGTCACCAGCTCTGTCACCAGCTCTATGTCACCAGCTCTATATCACCAGCTCTATATCACCAGCTCTATGTTACCAGCTCTATATCACCAGCTCTATGTCACCAGCTCTATCTTACCAGCTCTATGTCACCAGCTCTATGTCACCAGCTCTATATCACCAGCTCTATGTCACCAGCTCTAGGTCACCAGCTCTATATCACCAGCTGTCACCAGCTCTATATCACCAGCTCTATATCACCAGCTCTATATCACCAGCTGTATGTCACCAGCTCTATATCACCAGCTCTATGTTACCATCTCTATATCACCAGCTCTATGTCACCAGCTGTATGTCACCAGCTCTATGTCACCAGCTCTATATCACCAGCTCTAGGTCACCAGCTCTATATCACCAGCTGTCACCAGCTCTATATCACCAGCTCTATATCACCAGCTCTATATCACCAGCTCTATGTCACCAGCTCTATATCACCAGCTCTATGTTACCAGCTCTATATCACCAGCTCTATGTCACCAGCTCTGTCACCAGCTCTATATCACCAGCTCTATGTCACCAGCTCTATATCACCAGCTCTAGGTCACCAGCTCTATATCACCAGCTGTCACCAGCTCTATATCACCAGCTCTATATCACCAGCTCTATGTCACCAGCTCTATGTTACCAGCTCTATGTCACCAGCTCTATATCACCAGCTCTATGTCACCAGCTCTATGTCACCAGCTCTATATCAGCAGCTCTATATCACCAGCTCTATGTCACCAGCTCTATATCACCACCTCTATGTCACCAGCTCTATATCACCAGCTCTATGTCACCAGCTCTATATCACCAGCTCTATGTCACCAGCTCTATATCACCAGCTCTATATCACCAGCTCTATATCACCAGCTCTATATCACCAGCTCTATATCACCAGCTCTATGTCACCAGCTCTATATCACCAGCTCTATATCACCAGCTCTATATCACCAGCTCTATATCACCAGCTCTATGTCACCAGCTCTATATCACCAGCTCTATATCACCAGCTCTATATCACCAGCTCTATGTCACCAGCTCTATATCACCAGCTCTATATCACCAGCTCTATGTCACCAGCTCTATATCACCAGCTCTATGTCACCAGCTCTATATCACCAGCTCTATATCACCAGCTCTATATCACCAGCTCTATATCACCAGCTCTGTCACCAGCTCTATGTCACCAGCTCTATATCACCAGCTATGCCACCAGCTCTATATCACCAGCTCTATATCACCAGCTCTATATCACCAGCTCTATATCACCAGCTCTATGTCACCAGCTCTATATCACCAGCTCTATGTCACCAGCTCTATGTCACCAGCTCTGTCACCAGCTCTGTCACCAGCTCTATGTCACCAGCTCTATATCACCAGCTCTATGTCACCAGCTCTATGTCACCAGCTCTATGTCACCAGCTCTATGTCACCAGCTCTATGTCACCAGCTCTATATCACCAGCTCTATATCACCAGCTCTATGTCACCAGCTCTATGTCACCAGCTCTATGTCACCAGCTCTATGTCACCAGCTCTATATCACCAGCTCTATATCACCAGCTCTATGTCACCAGCTCTATATCACCAGCTCTATGTCACCAGCTCTATATCACCAGCTCTATGTCACCAGCTCTATGTCACCAGCTCTATGTCACCAGCTCTGTCACCAGCTCTATATCACCAGCTCTATGTCACCAGCTCTATATCACCAGCTCTATATCACCAGCTCGATGTCACCAGCTCTATGTCACCAGCTCTATGTCACCAGCTCTATATCACCAGCTCTATATCACCAGCTCTATGTCACCAGCTCTATGTCACCAGCTCTATATCACCAGCTCTATATCACCAGCTCTATATCACCAGCTCTATATCACCAGCTCTATATCACCAGCTCTGTCACCAGCTCTATGTCACCAGCTCTATGTCATCAGCTCTATGTCACCAGCTCTATATCACCAGCTCTATGTCACCAGCTCTAGGTCACCAGCTCTATGTCACCAGCTCTATATCACCAGCTCTATATCACCAGCTCTATATCACCAGCTCTATATCACCAGCTATATGTCACCAGCTCTATATCACCAGCTCTATGTCACCAGCTCTATGTCACCAGCTCTATGTCACCAGCTCTATGTCACCAGCTCTATGTCACCAGCTCTATATCACCAGCTCTATATCACCAGCTCTATATCACCAGCTCTATGTCACCAGCTCTATATCACCAGCTCTATATCACCAGCTCTGTCACCAGCTCTATATCACCAGCTCTGTCACCAGCTCTATATCACCAGCTATATATCACCAGCTCTATATCACCAGCTCTATGTCACCAACTCTATACCACCAGCTCTATGTCACCAGCTCTATGTCACCAGCTCTATGTCACCAGCTCTATATCACCAGCTCTATATCACTAGCTCTATGTCACCAGCTCTATATCACCAGCTCTATGTCACCAGCTGTCACCAGCTCTATGTCACCAGCTCTATATCACCAGCTCTATATCACCAGCTCTATATCACCAGCTCTATGTTACCAGCTCTATATCACCAGCTCTATGTCACCAGCTCTATCTCACCAGCTCTATGTCACCAGCTCTATGTCACCAGCTCTATATCACCAGCTCTATGTCACCAGCTCTAGATCACCAGCTCTATATCACCAGCTGTCACCAGCTCTATATCACCAGCTCTATATCACCAGCTCTATATCACCAGCTCTATGTCACCAGCTCTATATCACCAGCTCTATGTTACCAGCTCTATATCACCAGCTGTATGTCACCAGCTCTATGTCACCAGCTCTATATCACCAGCTCTAGGTCACCAGCTCTATATCACCAGCTGTCACCAGCTCTATATCACCAGCTCTATATCACCAGCTCTATATCACCAGCTCTATGTCACCAGCTCTATATCACCAGCTCTATGTTACCAGCTCTATATCACCAGCTCTATGTCACCAGCTCTGTCACCAGCTCTATATCACCAGCTCTATGTCACCAGCTCTATATCACCAGCTCTAGGTCACCAGCTCTAGATCACCAGCTGTCACCAGCTCTATATCACCAGCTCTATATCACCAGCTCTGTCACCAGCTCTATGTTACCAGCTCTATGTCACCAGCTCTATATCACCAGCTCTATATCACCAGCTCTATATCACCAGCTCTATGTCACCAGCTCTATATCAGCAGCTCTATATCACCAGCTCTATGTCACCAGCTCTATATCACCAGCTCTATGTCACCAGCTCTATGTCACCAGCTCTATGTCACCAGCTCTATGTCACCAGCTCTATGTCACCAGCTCTATGTCACCAGCTCTATGTCACCAGCTCTATATCACCAGCTCTATGTCACCAGCTCTATGTCACCAGCTCTATGTCACCAGCTCTATATCACCAGCTCTATATCACCAGCTCTATGTCACCAGCTCTATATCACCAGCTCTATATCACCAGCTCTATATCACCAGCTCTGTCACCAGCTCTATGTCACCAGCTCTATGTCATCAGCTCTATGTCACCAGCTCTATATCACCAGCTCTATGTCACCAGCTCTATGTCACCAGCTCTATATCACCAGCTCTATATCACCAGCTCTATGTCACCAGCTCTATATCACCAGCTCTATGTTACCAGCTCTATATCACCAGCTCTATGTCACCAGCTCTGTCACCAGCTCTATATCACCAGCTCTATGTCACCAGCTCTATATCACCAGCTCTAGGTCACCAGCTCTATATCACCAGCTGTCACCAGCTCTATATCACCAGCTCTATATCACCAGCTCTATGTCACCAGCTCTATGTTACCAGCTCTATGTCACCAGCTCTATATCACCAGCTCTATGTCACCAGCTCTATGTCACCAGCTCTATATCAGCAGCTCTATATCACCAGCTCTATGTCACCAGCTCTATATCACCACCTCTATGTCACCAGCTCTATATCACCAGCTCTATGTCACCAGCTCTATATCACCAGCTCTATGTCACCAGCTCTATATCACCAGCTCTATATCACCAGCTCTATATCACCAGCTCTATATCACCAGCTCTATATCACCAGCTCTATGTCACCAGCTCTATATCACCAGCTCTATATCACCAGCTCTATATCACCAGCTCTATATCACCAGCTCTATGTCACCAGCTCTATATCACCAGCTCTATATCACCAGCTCTATATCACCAGCTCTATGTCACCAGCTCTATATCACCAGCTCTATATCACCAGCTCTATGTCACCAGCTCTATATCACCAGCTCTATGTCACCAGCTCTATATCACCAGCTCTATATCACCAGCTCTATATCACCAGCTCTATATCACCAGCTCTGTCACCAGCTCTATGTCACCAGCTCTATATCACCAGCTATGTCACCAGCTCTATATCACCAGCTCTATATCACCAGCTCTATATCACCAGCTCTATATCACCAGCTCTATGTCACCAGCTCTATATCACCAGCTCTATGTCACCAGCTCTATGTCACCAGCTCTGTCACCAGCTCTGTCACCAGCTCTATGTCACCAGCTCTATATCACCAGCTCTATGTCACCAGCTCTATGTCACCAGCTCTATGTCACCAGCTCTATGTCACCAGCTCTATGTCACCAGCTCTATATCACCAGCTCTATATCACCAGCTCTATGTCACCAGCTCTATGTCACCAGCTCTATGTCACCAGCTCTATGTCACCAGCTCTATATCACCAGCTCTATATCACCAGCTCTATGTCACCAGCTCTATATCACCAGCTCTATGTCACCAGCTCTATATCACCAGCTCTATGTCACCAGCTCTATGTCACCAGCTCTATGTCACCAGCTCTGTCACCAGCTCTATATCACCAGCTCTATGTCACCAGCTCTATATCACCAGCTCTATATCACCAGCTCGATGTCACCAGCTCTATGTCACCAGCTCTATGTCACCAGCTCTATATCACCAGCTCTATATCACCAGCTCTATGTCACCAGCTCTATGTCACCAGCTCTATATCACCAGCTCTATATCACCAGCTCTATATCACCAGCTCTATATCACCAGCTCTATATCACCAGCTCTGTCACCAGCTCTATGTCACCAGCTCTATGTCATCAGCTCTATGTCACCAGCTCTATATCACCAGCTCTATGTCACCAGCTCTAGGTCACCAGCTCTATGTCACCAGCTCTATATCACCAGCTCTATATCACCAGCTCTATATCACCAGCTCTATATCACCAGCTATATGTCACCAGCTCTATATCACCAGCTCTATGTCACCAGCTCTATGTCACCAGCTCTATGTCACCAGCTCTATGTCACCAGCTCTATGTCACCAGCTCTATATCACCAGCTCTATATCACCAGCTCTATATCACCAGCTCTATGTCACCAGCTCTATATCACCAGCTCTATATCACCAGCTCTGTCACCAGCTCTATATCACCAGCTCTGTCACCAGCTCTATATCACCAGCTATATATCACCAGCTCTATATCACCAGCTCTATGTCACCAACTCTATACCACCAGCTCTATGTCACCAGCTCTATGTCACCAGCTCTATGTCACCAGCTCTATATCACCAGCTCTATATCACTAGCTCTATGTCACCAGCTCTATATCACCAGCTCTATGTCACCAGCTGTCACCAGCTCTATGTCACCAGCTCTATATCACCAGCTCTATATCACCAGCTCTATATCACCAGCTCTATGTTACCAGCTCTATATCACCAGCTCTATGTCACCAGCTCTATCTCACCAGCTCTATGTCACCAGCTCTATGTCACCAGCTCTATATCACCAGCTCTATGTCACCAGCTCTAGATCACCAGCTCTATATCACCAGCTGTCACCAGCTCTATATCACCAGCTCTATATCACCAGCTCTATGTCACCAGCTCTATGTCACCAGCTCTATATCACCAGCTCTATGTTACCAGCTCTATATCACCAGCTGTATGTCACCAGCTCTATGTCACCAGCTCTATATCACCAGCTCTAGGTCACCAGCTCTATATCACCAGCTGTCACCAGCTCTATATCACCAGCTCTATATCACCAGCTCTATATCACCAGCTCTATGTCACCAGCTCTATATCACCAGCTCTATGTTACCAGCTCTATATCACCAGCTCTATGTCACCAGCTCTGTCACCAGCTCTATATCACCAGCTCTATGTCACCAGCTCTATATCACCAGCTCTAGGTCACCAGCTCTAGATCACCAGCTGTCACCAGCTCTATATCACCAGCTCTATATCACCAGCTCTGTCACCAGCTCTATGTTACCAGCTCTATGTCACCAGCTCTATATCACCAGCTCTATATCACCAGCTCTATATCACCAGCTCTATGTCACCAGCTCTATATCAGCAGCTCTATATCACCAGCTCTATGTCACCAGCTCTATATCACCAGCTCTATGTCACCAGCTCTATGTCACCAGCTCTATGTCACCAGCTCTATGTCACCAGCTCTATGTCACCAGCTCTATGTCACCAGCTCTATGTCACCAGCTCTATATCACCAGCTCTATGTCACCAGCTCTATGTCACCAGCTCTATGTCACCAGCTCTATATCACCAGCTCTATATCACCAGCTCTATGTCACCAGCTCTATATCACCAGCTCTATATCACCAGCTCTATATCACCAGCTCTGTCACCAGCTCTATGTCACCAGCTCTATGTCATCAGCTCTATGTCACCAGCTCTATATCACCAGCTCTATGTCACCAGCTCTATGTCACCAGCTCTAGGTCACCAGCTCTATGTCACCAGCTCTATATCACCAGCTTTATATCACCAGCTCTATATCACCAGCTCTATATCACCAGCTCTATATCACCAGCTCTATGTCACCAGCTCTATATCACCAGCTCTATGTCACCAGCTCTATGTCACCAGCTCTAGGTCACCAGCTCTATGTCACCAGCTCTATATCACCAGCTCTATATCACCAGCTCTATATCACCAGCTCTATGTCACCAGCTCTATATCACCAGCTCTATGTCACCAGCTCTATGTCACCAGCTCTATGTCACCAGCTCTATATCACCAGCTCTATGTCACCAGCTCTATATCACCAGCTATATGTCACCAGCTCTATATCACCAGCTCTATATCACCAGCTCTATGTCACCAGCTATATATCACCAGCTCTATGTCACCAGCTCTATATCACCAGCTCTATATCACCAGCTCTATGTCACCAGCTCTATATCACCAGCTCTATGTCACCAGCTCTATGTCACCAGCTCTATGTCACCAGCTCTATGTCACCAGCTCTGTCACCAGCTCTATGTCACCAGCTCTATATCACCAGCTCTATGTCACCAGCTCTATGTCACCAGCTCTATATCACCAGCTCTATATCACCAGCTCTATGTCACCAGCTCTATGTCACCAGCTCTATGTCACCAGCTCTATGTCACCAGCTCTATATCACCAGCTCTGTCACCAGCTCTATGTCACCAGCTCTATATCACCAGCTCTATATCACCAGCTCTATATCACCAGCTCTATATCACCAGCTCTGTCACCAGCTCTATGTCACCAGCTCTATGTCATCAGCTCTATGTCACCAGCTCTATGTCACCAGCTCTATGTCACCAGCTCTATGTCACCAGCTCTAGGTCACCAGCTCTATATCACCAGCTCTATATCACCAGCTCTATATCACCAGCTCTATATCACCAGCTCTATATCACCAGCTCTATGTCACCAGCTCTATATCACCAGCTCTATGTCACCAGCTCTATGTCACCAGCTCTATATCACCAGCTCTATATCACCAGCTCTATATCACCAGCTCTATATCACCAGCTCTATGTCACCAGCTCTATATCACCAGCTCTATGTCACCAGCTCTATGTCACCAGCTCTAGGTCACCAGCTCTATGTCACCAGCTCTATATCACCAGCTCTATGTCACCAGCTCTATATCACCAGCTCTATATCACCAGCTCTGTCACCAGCTCTATATCACCAGCTCTATATCACCAGCTCTATGTCACCAGCTCTATATCACCAGCTCTATATCACCAGCTCTGTCACCAGCTCTATACCACCAGCTCTATATCACCAGCTCTATGTCACCAACTCTATATCACCAGCTCTATGTCACCAGCTCTATGTCACCAGCTCTATGTCACCAGCTCTATATCACCAGCTCTATATCACCAGCTCTATGTCACCAGCTCTATATCACCAGCTCTATGTCACCAGCTCTGTCACCAGCTCTGTCACCAGCTCTATGTCACCAGCTCTATATCACCAGCTCTATATCACCAGCTCTATGTTACCAGCTCTATATCACCAGCTCTATGTCACCAGCTCTATCTTACCAGCTCTATGTCACCAGCTCTATGTCACCAGCTCTATATCACCAGCTCTATGTCACCAGCTCTAGGTCACCAGCTCTATATCACCAGCTGTCACCAGCTCTATATCACCAGCTCTATATCACCAGCTCTATATCACCAGCTGTATGTCACCAGCTCTATATCACCAGCTCTATGTTACCATCTCTATATCACCAGCTCTATGTCACCAGCTGTATGTCACCAGCTCTATGTCACCAGCTCTATATCACCAGCTCTAGGTCACCAGCTCTATATCACCAGCTGTCACCAGCTCTATATCACCAGCTCTATATCACCAGCTCTATATCACCAGCTCTATGTCACCAGCTCTATATCACCAGCTCTATGTTACCAGCTCTATATCACCAGCTCTATGTCACCAGCTCTGTCACCAGCTCTATATCACCAGCTCTATGTCACCAGCTCTATATCACCAGCTCTATGTCACCAGCTCTATATCACCAGCTCTAGGTCACCAGCTCTATATCACCAGCTGTCACCAGCTCTATATCACCAGCTCTATATCACCAGCTCTATGTCACCAGCTCTATGTTACCAGCTCTATGTCACCAGCTCTATATCACCAGCTCTATGTCACCAGCTCTATGTCACCAGCTCTATGTCACCAGCTCTACATCAGCAGCTCTATATCACCAGCTCTATGTCACCAGCTCTATATCACCACCTCTATGTCACCAGCTCTATATCACCAGCTCTATGTCACCAGCTCTATATCACCAGCTCTATGTCACCAGCTCTATATCACCAGCTCTATATCACCAGCTCTATATCACCAGCTCTATATCACCAGCTCTATGTCACCAGCTCTATATCACCAGCTCTATATCACCAGCTCTATATCACCAGCTCTATATCACCAGCTCTATGTCACCAGCTCTATATCACCAGCTCTATATCACCAGCTCTATATCACCAGCTCTATGTCACCAGCTCTATATCACCAGCTCTATATCACCAGCTCTATGTCACCAGCTCTATATCACCAGCTCTATGTCACCAGCTCTATATCACCAGCTCTATATCACCAGCTCTATATCACCAGCTCTATATCACCAGCTCTGTCACCAGCTCTATGTCACCAGCTCTATATCACCAGCTATGTCACCAGCTCTATATCACCAGCTCTATATCACCAGCTCTATATCACCAGCTCTATATCACCAGCTCTATATCACCAGCTCTATGTCACCAGCTCTATATCACCAGCTCTATGTCACCAGCTCTATGTCACCAGCTCTGTCACCAGCTCTGTCACCAGCTCTATGTCACCAGCTCTATATCACCAGCTCTATGTCACCAGCTCTATGTCACCAGCTCTATGTCACCAGCTCTATGTCACCAGCTCTATATCACCAGCTCTATATCACCAGCTCTATGTCACCAGCTCTATGTCACCAGCTCTATGTCACCAGCTCTATGTCACCAGCTCTATATCACCAGCTCTATATCACCAGCTCTATGTCACCAGCTCTATATCACCAGCTCTATATCACCAGCTCTATATCACCAGCTCTATATCACCAGCTCTATATCACCAGCTCTTTCACCAGCTCTATGTCACCAGCTCTATGTCATCAGCTCTATGTCACCAGCTCTATATCACCAGCTCTATGTCACCAGCTCTATGTCACCAGCTCTAGGTCACCAGCTCTATGTCACCAGCTCTATATCACCAGCTCTATATCACCAGCTCTATATCACCAGCTCTATATCACCAGCTCTATGTCACCAGCTCTATATCACCAGCTCTATGTCACCAGCTCTATATCACCAGCTCTATATCACCAGCTCTATATCACCAGCTCTATGTCACCAGCTCTATATCACCAGCTCTATGTCACCAGCTCTATGTCACCAGCTCTATGTCACCAGCTCTATATCACCAGCTCTATGTCACCAGCTCTATATCACCAGCTATATGTCACCAGCTCTATATCACCAGCTCTATATCACCAGCTCTATGTCACCAGCTCTATATCACCAGCTCTATGTCACCAGCTCTATATCACCAGCTCTATGTCACCAGCTCTATATCACCAGCTCTATGTCACCAGCTCTATGTCACCAGCTCTATGTCACCAGCTCTGTCACCATCTCTATATCACCAGCTCTATGTCACCAGCTCTATGTCACCAGCTCTATATCACCAGCTCTATATCACAAGCTCTATGTCACCAGCTCTATGTCACCAGCTCTATATCACCAGCTCTATATCACCAGCTCTATATCACCAGCTCTGTCACCAGCTCTATGTCACCAGCTCTATGTCACCAGCTCTATGTCACCAGCTCTATATCACCAGCTCTATGTCACCAGCTCTATGTCACCAGCTCTAGGTCACCAGCTCTATGTCACCAGCTCTATATCACCAGCTCTATATCACCAGCTCTATATCACCAGCTCTATATCACCAGCAATATGTCACCAGCTCTATATCACCAGCTCTATGTCACCAGCTCTATGTCACCAGCTCTATGTCACCAGCTCTATGTCACCAGCTCTATGTCACCAGCTCTATGTCACCAGCTCTATATCACCAGCTCTATATCACCAGCTATATATCACCAGCTCTATATCACCAGCTCTATGTCACCAGCTCTATATCACCAGCTCTATGTCACCAGCTCTATGTCACCAGCTCTAGGTCACCAGCTCTATGTCACCAGCTCTATGTCACCAGCTCTATATCACCAGCTATATGTCACCAGCTCTATATCACCAGCTCTATATCACCAGCTCTATGTCACCAGCTCTATATCACCAGCTCTATATCACCAGCTCTATGTCACCAGCTCTATATCACCAGCTCTATATCACCAGCTCTGTCACCAGCTCTATATCACCAGCTATATATCACCAGCTCTATATCACCAGCTCTATGTCACCAACTCTATATCACCAGCTCTATGTCACACCAGCTCTATGTCACCAGCTCTATGTCACCAGCTCTATATCACCAGCTCTATATCACTAGCTCTATGTCACCAGCTCTATATCACCAGCTCTGTCACCAGCTCTGTCACCAGCTCTATGTCACCAGCTCTATATCACCAGCTCTATATCACCAGCTCTATATCACCAGCTCTATGTTACCAGCTCTATATCACCAGCTCTATGTCACCAGCTCTATCTCACCAGCTCTATGTCACCAGCTCTATGTCACCAGCTCTATATCACCAGCTCTATGTCACCAGCTCTAGGTCACCAGCTCTATATCACCAGCTGTCACCAGCTCTATATCACCAGCTCTATATCACCAGCTCTATATCACCAGCTCTATGTCACCAGCTCTATATCACCAGCTCTATGTTACCAGCTCTATATCACCAGCTCTATGTCACCAGCTGTATGTCACCAGCTCTATGTCACCAGCTCTATATCACCAGCTCTAGGTCACCAGCTCTATATCACCAGCTGTCACCAGCTCTATATCACCAGCTCTATATCACCAGCTCTATATCACCAGCTCTATGTCACCAGCTCTATATCACCAGCTCTATGTTACCAGCTCTATATCACCAGCTCTATGTCACCAGCTCTGTCACCAGCTCTATATCACCAGCTCTATGTCACCAGCTCTATATCACCAGCTCTAGGTCACCAGCTCTATATCACCAGCTGTCACCAGCTCTATATCACCAGCTCTGTCACCAGCTCTATGTTACCAGCTCTATGTCACCAGCTCTATATCACCAGCTCTATGTCACCAGCTCTATATCACCAGCTCTATGTCACCAGCTCTATATCAGCAGCTCTATATCACCAGCTCTATGTCACCAGCTCTATATCACCAGCTCTATGTCACCAGCTCTATGTCACCAGCTCTATGTCACCAGCTCTATGGCACCAGCTCTATGTCACCAGCTCTATATCACCAGCTCTATATCACCAGCTCTATGTCACCAGCTCCATGTCACCAGCTCTATATCACCAGCTCTATGTCACCAGCTCTATATCACCAGCTCTATATCACCAGCTCTATATCACCAGCTCTATATCGCCAGCTCTGTCACCAGCTCTATGTCACCAGCTCTATGTCATCAGCTCTATGTCACCAGCTCTATATCACCAGCTCTATGTCACCAGCTCTATGTCACCAGCTCTAGGTCACCAGCTCTATGTCACCAGCTCTATATCACCAGCTTTATATCACCAGCTCTATATCACCAGCTCTATATCACCAGCTCTATATCACCAGCTCTATGTCACCAGCTCTATATCACCAGCTCTATGTCACCAGCTCTATGTCACCAGCTCTAGGTCACCAGCTCTATGTCACCAGCTCTATATCACCAGCTCTATATCACCAGCTCTATATCACCAACTCTATGTCACCAGCTCTATATCACCAGCTCTATGTCACCAGCTCTATGTTACCAGCTCTATGTCACCAGCTCTATATCACCAGCTCTATGTCACCAGCTCTATATCACCAGCTATATGTCACCAGCTCTATATCACCAGCTCTATATCACCAGCTCTATGTCACCAGCTCTATGTCACCAGCTCTATGTCACCAGCTCTATATCACCAGCTCTATATCACCAGCTCTATGTCACCAGCTCTATATCACCAGCTCTATGTCACCAGCTCTATGTCACCAGCTCTATGTCACCAGCTCTATGTCACCAGCTCTGTCACCAGCTCTATGTCACCAGCTCTATGTCACCAGCTCTATGTCACCAGCTCTATGTCACCAGCTCTATATCACCAGCTCTATGTCACCAGCTCTATGTCACCAGCTCTATATCACCAGCTCTATATCACCAGCTCTATGTCACCAGCTCTATGTCACCAGCTCTATGTCACCAGCTCTATGTCACCAGCTCTATGTCACCAGCTCTATATCACCAGCTCTATATCACCAGCTCTATGTCACCAGCTCTATGTCACCAGCTCTATATCACCAGCTCTATATCACCAGCTCTATATCACCAGCTCTATATCACCAGCTCTGTCACCAGCTCTATGTCACCAGCTCTATGTCATCAGCTCTATGTCACCAGCTCTATGTCACCAGCTCTATGTCACCAGCTCTATGTCACCAGCTCTAGGTCACCAGCTCTATATCACCAGCTCTATATCACCAGCTCTATATCACCAGCTCTATATCACCAGCTCTATATCACCAGCTCTATATAACCAGCTCTATGTCACCAGCTCTATATCACCAGCTCTATGTCACCAGCTCTATGTCACCAGCTCTATATCACCAGCTCTATATCACCAGCTCTATATCACCAGCTCTATATCACCAGCTCTATGTCACCAGCTCTATATCACCAGCTCTATGTCACCAGCTCTATGTCACCAGCTCTAGGTCACCAGCTCTATGTCACCAGCTCTATATCACCAGCTCTATGTCACCAGCTCTATATCACCAGCTATATGTCACCAGCTCTATATCACCAGCTCTATATCACCAGCTCTGTCACCAGCTCTATATCACCAGCTCTATATCACCAGCTCTATGTCACCAGCTCTATATCACCAGCTCTATATCACCAGCTCTGTCACCAGCTCTATACCACCAGCTCTATATCACCAGCTCTATGTCACCAACTCTATATCACCAGCTCTATGTCACCAGCTCTATGTCACCAGCTCTATATCACCAGCTCTATATCACCAGCTCTATGTCACCAGCTCTATATCACCAGCTCTATGTCACCAGCTCTGTCACCAGCTCTGTCACCAGCTCTATGTCACCAGCTCTATATCACCAGCTCTATATCACCAGCTCTATGTTACCAGCTCTATATCACCAGCTCTATGTCACCAGCTCTATCTTACCAGCTCTATGTCACCAGCTCTATGTCACCAGCTCTATATCACCAGCTCTATGTCACCAGCTCTAGGTCACCAGCTCTATATCACCAGCTGTCACCAGCTCTATATCACCAGCTCTATATCACCAGCTCTATATCACCAGCTCTGTCACCAGCTCTATATCACCAGCTCTATGTTACCATCTCTATATCACCAGCTCTATGTCACCAGCTGTATGTCACCAGCTCTATGTCACCAGCTCTATATCACCAGCTCTAGGTCACCAGCTCTATATCACCAGCTGTCACTAGCTCTATATCACCAGCTCTATATCACCAGCTCTATATCACCAGCTCTATGTCACCAGCTCTATATCACCAGCTCTATGTTACCAGCTCTATATCACCAGCTCTATGTCACCAGCTCTGTCACCAGCTCTATATCACCAGCTCTATGTCACCAGCTCTATATCACCAGCTCTAGGTCACCAGCTCTATATCACCAGCTGTCACCAGCTCTATATCACCAGCTCTATATCACCAGCTCTATGTCACCAGCTCTATGTTACCAGCTCTATGTCACCAGCTCTATATCACCAGCTCTATGTCACCAGCTCTATGCCACCAGCTCTATATCAGCAGCTCTATATCACCAGCTCTATGTCACCAGCTCTATATCACCACCTCTATGTCACCAGCTCTATGTCACCAGCTCTAGGTCACCAGCTCTATGTCACCAGCTCTATATCACCAGCTCTATATCACCAGCTCTATATCACCAGCTCTATGTCACCAGCTCTATATCACCAGCTCTATGTCACCAGCTCTATGTCACCAGCTCTATGTCACCAGCTCTAGGTCACCAGCTCTATGTCACCAGCTCTATATCACCAGCTCTATATCACCAGCTCTATATCACCAGCTCTATATCACCAGCTCTATGTCACCAGCTCTATATCACCAGCTCTATGTCACCAGCTCTAGGTCACCAGCTCTATGTCACCAGCTCTATATCACCAGCTCTATGTCACCAGCTCTATATCACCAGCTATATGTCACCAGCTCTATATCACCAGCTCTATATCACCAGCTCTATATCACCAGCTCTATGTCACCAGCTCTATATCACCAGCTCTATATCACCAGCTCTATGCCACCAGCTATATATCACCAGCTCTATATCACCAGCTCTATGTCACCAGCTCTATATCACCAGCTCTATATCACCAGCTCTATGTCACCAACTCTATATCACCAGCTCTATGTCACCAGCTCTATGTCACCAGCTCTATATCACCAGCTCTATATCACCAGCTCTATGTCACCAGCTCTATATCACCAGCTCTATGTCACCAGCTCTGTCACCAGCTCTATGTCACCAGCTCTATATCACCAGCTCTATATCACCAGCTCTATGTTACCAGCTTTATATCACCAGCTCTATGTCACCAGCTCTATATCACCAGCTCTATGTCACCAGCTCTATGTCACCAGCTCTATGTCACCAGCTCTAGGTCACCAGCTCTATATCACCAGCTCTGTCACCAGCTCTATATCACCAGCTGTCACCAGCTCTATATCACCAGCTCTATATCACCAGCTCTATGTCACCAGCTCTATATCACCAGCTCTATGTTACCAGCTCTATATCACCAGCTCTATGTCACCAGCTGTATGTCACCAGCTCTATGTCACCAGCTCTATGTCACCAGCTCTATATCACCAGCTCTAGGTCACCAGCTCTATATCACCAGCTCTGTCACCAGCTCTATATCACCAGCTCTATATCACCAGCTCTATGTCACCAGCTCTATATCACCAGCTCTATGTTACCAGCTCTATATCACCAGCTCTATGTCACCAGCTCTGTCACCAGCTCTATATCACCAGCTCTATGTCACCAGCTCTATATCAACAGCTCTAGGTCACCAGCTCTATATCACCAGCTCTGTCACCAGCTCTATATCACCAGCTCTATATCACCAACTCTATGTCACCAGCTCTATGTCACCAGCTCTATGTCACCAGCTCTATGTCACCAGCTCTGGGTCACCATCTCTATATCACCAGCTCTGTCACCAGCTCTATGCCACCAGCTCTATGTTACCAGCTCTATGTCACCAGCTCTGTCACCAGCTCTATGTCACCAGCTCTATATCACCAGCTGTCACCAGCTCTATGCCACCAGCTCTATGCACCAGCTCTAGGTCACCAGCTCTATGTCACCAGCTCTATATCACCAGCTCTATGTCACCAGCTCTATATCACCAGCTCTATGTCACCAGCTCTATGCCACCAGCTCTATGTCACCAGCTCTATGTTACCAGCTCTATATCATCAGCTCTATGTCACCAGCTCTATGTCACCAGCTCTGTCACCAGCTCTGTCACCAGCTCTATGTCACCAGCTCTGTCACCAGCTCTATGTCACCAGCTCTAGGTCACCAGCTCTATATCACCAGCTCTATATCACCAGCTCTATATCACCAGCTCTGTCACCAGCTCTATGTCACCAGCTCTATGTCATCAGCTCTATGTCACCAGCTCTATGTCACCAGCTCTATGTCACCAGCTCTATGTCACCAGCTCTAGGTCACCAGCTCTATATCACCAGCTCTATATCACCAGCTCTATATCACCAGCTCTATATCACCAGCTCTATATCACCAGCTCTATGTCACCAGCTCTATATCACCAGCTCTATGTCACCAGCTCTATGTCACCAGCTCTATATCACCAGCTCTATATCACCAGCTCTATATCACCAGCTCTATATCACCAGCTCTATGTCACCAGCTCTATATCACCAGCTCTATGTCACCAGCTCTATGTCACCAGCTCTAGGTCACCAGCTCTATGTCACCAGCTCTATATCACCAGCTCTATGTCACCAGCTCTATATCACCAGCTCTATATCACCAGCTCTGTCACCAGCTCTATATCACCAGCTCTATATCACCAGCTCTATGTCACCAGCTCTATATCACCAGCTCTATATCACCAGCTCTGTCACCAGCTCTATACCACCAGCTCTATATCACCAGCTCTATGTCACCAACTCTATATCACCAGCTCTATGTCACCAGCTCTATGTCACCAGCTCTATGTCACCAGCTCTATATCACCAGCTCTATATCACCAGCTCTATGTCACCAGCTCTATATCACCAGCTCTATGTCACCAGCTCTGTCACCAGCTCTGTCACCAGCTCTATGTCACCAGCTCTATATCACCAGCTCTATATCACCAGCTCTATGTTACCAGCTCTATATCACCAGCTCTATGTCACCAGCTCTATCTTACCAGCTCTATGTCACCAGCTCTATGTCACCAGCTCTATATCACCAGCTCTATGTCACCAGCTCTAGGTCACCAGCTCTATATCACCAGCTGTCACCAGCTCTATATCACCAGCTCTATATCACCAGCTCTATATCACCAGCTGTATGTCACCAGCTCTATATCACCAGCTCTATGTTACCATCTCTATATCACCAGCTCTATGTCACCAGCTGTATGTCACCAGCTCTATGTCACCAGCTCTATATCACCAGCTCTAGGTCACCAGCTCTATATCACCAGCTGTCACCAGCTCTATATCACCAGCTCTATATCACCAGCTCTATATCACCAGCTCTATGTCACCAGCTCTATATCACCAGCTCTATGTTACCAGCTCTATATCACCAGCTCTATGTCACCAGCTCTGTCACCAGCTCTATATCACCAGCTCTATGTCACCAGCTCTATATCACCAGCTCTAGGTCACCAGCTCTATATCACCAGCTGTCACCAGCTCTATATCACCAGCTCTATATCACCAGCTCTATGTCACCAGCTCTATGTTACCAGCTCTATGTCACCAGCTCTATATCACCAGCTCTATGTCACCAGCTCTATGTCACCAGCTCTATGTCACCAGCTCTACATCAGCAGCTCTATATCACCAGCTCTATGTCACCAGCTCTATATCACCACCTCTATGTCACCAGCTCTATATCACCAGCTCTATGTCACCAGCTCTATATCACCAGCTCTATGTCACCAGCTCTATATCACCAGCTCTATATCACCAGCTCTATATCACCAGCTCTATATCACCAGCTCTATGTCACCAGCTCTATATCACCAGCTCTATATCACCAGCTCTATATCACCAGCTCTATATCACCAGCTCTATGTCACCAGCTCTATATCACCAGCTCTATATCACCAGCTCTATATCACCAGCTCTATGTCACCAGCTCTATATCACCAGCTCTATATCACCAGCTCTATGTCACCAGCTCTATATCACCAGCTCTATGTCACCAGCTCTATATCACCAGCTCTATATCACCAGCTCTATATCACCAGCTCTATATCACCAGCTCTGTCACCAGCTCTATGTCACCAGCTCTATATCACCAGCTATGTCACCAGCTCTATATCACCAGCTCTATATCACCAGCTCTATATCACCAGCTCTATATCACCAGCTCTATATCACCAGCTCTATGTCACCAGCTCTATATCACCAGCTCTATGTCACCAGCTCTATGTCACCAGCTCTGTCACCAGCTCTGTCACCAGCTCTATGTCACCAGCTCTATATCACCAGCTCTATGTCACCAGCTCTATGTCACCAGCTCTATGTCACCAGCTCTGTCACCAGCTCTATATCACCAGCTCTATATCACCAGCTCTATGTCACCAGCTCTATGTCACCAGCTCTATGTCACCAGCTCTATGTCACCAGCTCTATATCACCAGCTCTATATCACCAGCTCTATGTCACCAGCTCTATATCACCAGCTCTATATCACCAGCTCTATATCACCAGCTCTATATCACCAGCTCTTTCACCAGCTCTATGTCACCAGCTCTATGTCATCAGCTCTATGTCACCAGCTCTATATCACCAGCTCTATGTCACCAGCTCTATGTCACCAGCTCTAGGTCACCAGCTCTATGTCACCAGCTCTATATCACCAGCTCTATATCACCAGCTCTATATCACCAGCTCTATATCACCAGCTCTATGTCACCAGCTCTATATCACCAGCTCTATGTCACCAGCTCTATGTCACCAGCTCTATATCACCAGCTCTATATCACCAGCTCTATATCACCAGCTCTATGTCACCAGCTCTATATCACCAGCTCTATGTCACCAGCTCTATGTCACCAGCTCTATGTCACCAGCTCTATATCACCAGCTCTATGTCACCAGCTCTATATCACCAGCTATATGTCACCAGCTCTATATCACCAGCTCTATATCACCAGCTCTATGTCACCAGCTCTATATCACCAGCTCTATGTCACCAGCTCTATATCACCAGCTCTATGTCACCAGCTCTATATCACCAGCTCTATGTCACCAGCTCTATGTCACCAGCTCTATGTCACCAGCTCTGTCACCATCTCTATATCACCAGCTCTATGTCACCAGCTCTATGTCACCAGCTCTATATCACCAGCTCTATATCACCAGCTCTATGTCACCAGCTCTATGTCACCAGCTCTATATCACCAGCTCTATATCACCAGCTCTATATCACCAGCTCTGTCACCAGCTCTATGTCACCAGCTCTATGTCACCAGCTCTATGTCACCAGCTCTATATCACCAGCTCTATGTCACCAGCTCTATGTCACCAGCTCTAGGTCACCAGCTCTATGTCACCAGCTCTATATCACCAGCTCTATATCACCAGCTCTATATCACCAGCTCTATATCACCAGCTATATGTCACCAGCTCTATATCACCAGCTCTATGTCACCAGCTCTATGTCACCAGCTCTATGTCACCAGCTCTATGTCACCAGCTCTATGTCACCAGCTCTATGTCACCAGCTCTATATCACCAGCTCTATATCACCAGCTATATATCACCAGCTCTATATCACCAGCTCTATGTCACCAGCTCTATATCACCAGCTCTATGTCACCAGCTCTATGTCACCAGCTCTAGGTCACCAGCTCTATGTCACCAGCTCTATATCACCAGCTCTATGTCACCAGCTCTATATCACCAGCTATATGTCACCAGCTCTATATCACCAGCTCTATATCACCAGCTCTATGTCACCAGCTCTATATCACCAGCTCTATATCACCAGCTCTATGTCACCAGCTCTATATCACCAGCTCTATATCACCAGCTCTGTCACCAGCTCTATATCACCAGCTATATATCACCAGCTCTATATCACCAGCTCTATGTCACCAACTCTATATCACCAGCTCTATGTCACCAGCTCTATGTCACCAGCTCTATGTCACCAGCTCTATATCACCAGCTCTATATCACTAGCTCTATGTCACCAGCTCTATATCACCAGCTCTATGTCACCAGCTCTGTCACCAGCTCTATGTCACCAGCTCTATATCACCAGCTCTATATCACCAGCTCTATATCACCAGCTCTATGTTACCAGCTCTATATCACCAGCTCTATGTCACCAGCTCTATCTCACCAGCTCTATGTCACCAGCTCTATGTCACCAGCTCTATATCACCAGCTCTATGTCACCAGCTCTAGGTCACCAGCTCTATATCACCAGCTGTCACCAGCTCTATATCACCAGCTCTATATCACCAGCTCTATATCACCAGCTCTATGTCACCAGCTCTATATCACCAGCTCTATGTTACCAGCTCTATATCACCAGCTCTATGTCACCAGCTGTATGTCACCAGCTCTATGTCACCAGCTCTATATCACCAGCTCTAGGTCACCAGCTCTATATCACCAGCTGTCACCAGCTCTATATCACCAGCTCTATATCACCAGCTCTATATCACCAGCTCTATGTCACCAGCTCTATATCACCAGCTCTATGTTACCAGCTCTATATCACCAGCTCTATGTCACCAGCTCTGTCACCAGCTCTATATCACCAGCTCTATGTCACCAGCTCTATATCACCAGCTCTAGGTCACCAGCTCTATATCACCAGCTGTCACCAGCTCTATATCACCAGCTCTGTCACCAGCTCTATGTTACCAGCTCTATGTCACCAGCTCTATATCACCAGCTCTATGTCACCAGCTCTATATCACCAGCTCTATATCACCAGCTCTGTCACCAGCTCTATGTCACCAGCTCTATGTCATCAGCTCTATGTCACCAGCTCTATATCACCAGCTCTATGTCACCAGCTCTATGTCACCAGCTCTAGGTCACCAGCTCTATGTCACCAGCTCTATATCACCAGCTTTATATCACCAGCTCTATATCACCAGCTCTATATCACCAGCTCTATATCACCAGCTCTATATCACCAGCTCTATGTCACCAGCTCTATATCACCAGCTCTATGTCACCAGCTCTATGTCACCAGCTCTAGGTCACCAGCTCTATGTCACCAGCTCTATATCACCAGCTCTATATCACCAGCTCTATATCACCAGCTCTATGTCACCAGCTCTATATCACCAGCTCTATGTCACCAGCTCTATGTTACCAGCTCTATGTCACCAGCTCTATATCACCAGCTCTATGTCACCAGCTCTATATCACCAGCTATATGTCACCAGCTCTATATCACCAGCTCTATATCACCAGCTCTATGTCACCAGCTCTATATCACCAGCTCTATGTCACCAGCTCTATATCACCAGCTCTATATCACCAGCTCTATGTCACCAGCTCTATATCACCAGCTCTATGTCACCAGCTCTATGTCACCAGCTCTATGTCACCAGCTCTATGTCACCAGCTCTGTCACCAGCTCTATGTCACCAGCTCTATGTCACCAGCTCTATGTCACCAGCTCTATGTCACCAGCTCTATATCACCAGCTCTATGTCACCAGCTCTATGTCACCAGCTCTATATCACCAGCTCTATATCACCAGCTCTATGTCACCAGCTCTATGTCACCAGCTCTATGTCACCAGCTCTATGTCACCAGCTCTATGTCACCAGCTCTATATCACCAGCTCTATATCACCAGCTCTATGTCACCAGCTCTATGTCACCAGCTCTATATCACCAGCTCTATATCACCAGCTCTATATCACCAGCTCTATATCACCAGCTCTGTCACCAGCTCTATGTCACCAGCTCTATGTCATCAGCTCTATATCACCAGCTCTATGTCACCAGCTCTATATCACCAGCTCTATGTCACCAGCTCTGTCACCAGCTCTGTCACCAGCTCTATGTCACCAGCTCTATGTCACCAGCTCTATGTCACCAGCTCTATGTCACCAGCTCTGTCACCATCTCTATATCACCAGCTCTATGTCACCAGCTCTATGTCACCAGCTCTATATCACCAGCTCTATATCACCAGCTCTATGTCACCAGCTCTATGTCACCAGCTCTATATCACCAGCTCTATATCACCAGCTCTATATCACCAGCTCTGTCACCAGCTCTATGTCACCAGCTCTATGTCACCAGCTCTATGTCACCAGCTCTATATCACCAGCTCTATGTCACCAGCTCTATGTCACCAGCTCTAGGTCACCAGCTCTATGTCACCAGCTCTATATCACCAGCTCTATATCACCAGCTCTATATCACCAGCTCTATATCACCAGCTATATGTCACCAGCTCTATATCACCAGCTCTATGTCACCAGCTCTATGTCACCAGCTCTATGTCACCAGCTCTATGTCACCAGCTCTATGTCACCAGCTCTATGTCACCAGCTCTATATCACCAGCTCTATATCACCAGCTATATATCACCAGCTCTATATCACCAGCTCTATGTCACCAGCTCTATATCACCAGCTCTATGTCACCAGCTCTATGTCACCAGCTCTAGGTCACCAGCTCTATGTCACCAGCTCTATATCACCAGCTCTATGTCACCAGCTCTATATCACCAGCTATATGTCACCAGCTCTATATCACCAGCTCTATATCACCAGCTCTATGTCACCAGCTCTATATCACCAGCTCTATATCACCAGCTCTATGTCACCAGCTCTATATCACCAGCTCTATATCACCAGCTCTGTCACCAGCTCTATATCACCAGCTATATATCACCAGCTCTATATCACCAGCTCTATGTCACCAACTCTATATCACCAGCTCTATGTCACCAGCTCTATGTCACCAGCTCTATGTCACCAGCTCTATATCACCAGCTCTATATCACTAGCTCTATGTCACCAGCTCTATATCACCAGCTCTATGTCACCAGCTCTGTCACCAGCTCTATGTCACCAGCTCTATATCACCAGCTCTATATCACCAGCTCTATATCACCAGCTCTATGTTACCAGCTCTATATCACCAGCTCTATGTCACCAGCTCTATCTCACCAGCTCTATGTCACCAGCTCTATGTCACCAGCTCTATATCACCAGCTCTATGTCACCAGCTCTAGGTCACCAGCTCTATATCACCAGCTGTCACCAGCTCTATATCACCAGCTCTATATCACCAGCTCTATATCACCAGCTCTATGTCACCAGCTCTATATCACCAGCTCTATGTTACCAGCTCTATATCACCAGCTCTATGTCACCAGCTGTATGTCACCAGCTCTATGTCACCAGCTCTATATCACCAGCTCTAGGTCACCAGCTCTATATCACCAGCTGTCACCAGCTCTATATCACCAGCTCTATATCACCAGCTCTATATCACCAGCTCTATGTCACCAGCTCTATATCACCAGCTCTATGTTACCAGCTCTATATCACCAGCTCTATGTCACCAGCTCTGTCACCAGCTCTATATCACCAGCTCTATGTCACCAGCTCTATATCACCAGCTCTAGGTCACCAGCTCTATATCACCAGCTGTCACCAGCTCTATATCACCAGCTCTGTCACCAGCTCTATGTTACCAGCTCTATGTCACCAGCTCTATATCACCAGCTCTATGTCACCAGCTCTATATCACCAGCTCTATATCACCAGCTCTGTCACCAGCTCTATGTCACCAGCTCTATGTCATCAGCTCTATGTCACCAGCTCTATATCACCAGCTCTATGTCACCAGCTCTATGTCACCAGCTCTAGGTCACCAGCTCTATGTCACCAGCTCTATATCACCAGCTTTATATCACCAGCTCTATATCACCAGCTCTATATCACCAGCTCTATATCACCAGCTCTATATCACCAGCTCTATGTCACCAGCTCTATATCACCAGCTCTATGTCACCAGCTCTATGTCACCAGCTCTAGGTCACCAGCTCTATGTCACCAGCTCTATATCACCAGCTCTATATCACCAGCTCTATATCACCAGCTCTATGTCACCAGCTCTATATCACCAGCTCTATGTCACCAGCTCTATGTTACCAGCTCTATGTCACCAGCTCTATATCACCAGCTCTATGTCACCAGCTCTATATCACCAGCTATATGTCACCAGCTCTATATCACCAGCTCTATATCACCAGCTCTATGTCACCAGCTCTATATCACCAGCTCTATGTCACCAGCTCTATATCACCAGCTCTATATCACCAGCTCTATGTCACCAGCTCTATATCACCAGCTCTATGTCACCAGCTCTATGTCACCAGCTCTATGTCACCAGCTCTATGTCACCAGCTCTGTCACCAGCTCTATGTCACCAGCTCTATGTCACCAGCTCTATGTCACCAGCTCTATGTCACCAGCTCTATATCACCAGCTCTATGTCACCAGCTCTATGTCACCAGCTCTATATCACCAGCTCTATATCACCAGCTCTATGTCACCAGCTCTATGTCACCAGCTCTATGTCACCAGCTCTATGTCACCAGCTCTATGTCACCAGCTCTATATCACCAGCTCTATATCACCAGCTCTATGTCACCAGCTCTATGTCACCAGCTCTATATCACCAGCTCTATATCACCAGCTCTATATCACCAGCTCTATATCACCAGCTCTGTCACCAGCTCTATGTCACCAGCTCTATGTCATCAGCTCTATGTCACCAGCTCTATGTCACCAGCTCTATGTCACCAGCTCTATGTCACCAGCTCTAGGTCACCAGCTCTATATCACCAGCTCTATATCACCAGCTCTATATCACCAGCTCTATATCACCAGCTCTATATCACCAGCTCTATGTCACCAGCTCTATATCACCAGCTCTATGTCACCAGCTCTATGTCACCAGCTCTATATCACCAGCTCTATATCACCAGCTCTATATCACCAGCTCTATATCACCAGCTCTATGTCACCAGCTCTATATCACCAGCTCTATGTCACCAGCTCTATGTCACCAGCTCTAGGTCACCAGCTCTATGTCACCAGCTCTATATCACCAGCTCTATGTCACCAGCTCTATATCACCAGCTATATGTCACCAGCTCTATATCACCAGCTCTATATCACCAGCTCTGTCACCAGCTCTATATCACCAGCTCTATATCACCAGCTCTATGTCACCAGCTCTATATCACCAGCTCTATATCACCAGCTCTGTCACCAGCTCTATACCACCAGCTCTATATCACCAGCTCTATGTCACCAACTCTATATCACCAGCTCTATGTCACCAGCTCTATGTCACCAGCTCTATGTCACCAGCTCTATATCACCAGCTCTATATCACCAGCTCTATGTCACCAGCTCTATATCACCAGCTCTATGTCACCAGCTCTGTCACCAGCTCTGTCACCAGCTCTATGTCACCAGCTCTATATCACCAGCTCTATATCACCAGCTCTATGTTACCAGCTCTATATCACCAGCTCTATGTCACCAGCTCTATCTTACCAGCTCTATGTCACCAGCTCTATGTCACCAGCTCTATATCACCAGCTCTATGTCACCAGCTCTAGGTCACCAGCTCTATATCACCAGCTGTCACCAGCTCTATATCACCAGCTCTATATCACCAGCTCTATATCACCAGCTCTGTCACCAGCTCTATATCACCAGCTCTATGTTACCATCTCTATATCACCAGCTCTATGTCACCAGCTGTATGTCACCAGCTCTATGTCACCAGCTCTATATCACCAGCTCTAGGTCACCAGCTCTATATCACCAGCTGTCACTAGCTCTATATCACCAGCTCTATATCACCAGCTCTATATCACCAGCTCTATGTCACCAGCTCTATATCACCAGCTCTATGTTACCAGCTCTATATCACCAGCTCTATGGCACCAGCTCTGTCACCAGCTCTATATCACCAGCTCTATGTCACCAGCTCTATATCACCAGCTCTAGGTCACCAGCTCTATATCACCAGCTGTCACCAGCTCTATATCACCAGCTCTATATCACCAGCTCTCTGTCACCAGCTCTATGTTACCAGCTCTATGTCACCAGCTCTATATCACCAGCTCTATGTCACCAGCTCTATGTCACCAGCTCTATATCAGCAGCTCTATATCACCAGCTCTATGTCACCAGCTCTATATCACCACCTCTATGTCACCAGCTCTATGTCACCAGCTCTAGGTCACCAGCTCTATGTCACCAGCTCTATATCACCAGCTCTATATCACCAGCTCTATATCACCAGCTCTATGTCACCAGCTCTATATCACCAGCTCTATGTCACCAGCTCTATGTCACCAGCTCTATGTCACCAGCTCTAGGTCACCAGCTCTATGTCACCAGCTCTATATCACCAGCTCTATATCACCAGCTCTATATCACCAGCTCTATATCACCAGCTCTATGTCACCAGCTCTATATCACCAGCTCTATGTCACCAGCTCTAGGTCACCAGCTCTATGTCACCAGCTCTATATCACCAGCTCTATGTCACCAGCTCTATATCACCAGCTATATGTCACCAGCTCTATATCACCAGCTCTATATCACCAGCTCTATATCACCAGCTCTATGTCACCAGCTCTATATCACCAGCTCTATATCACCAGCTCTATGCCACCAGCTATATATCACCAGCTCTATATCACCAGCTCTATGTCACCAGCTCTATATCACCAGCTCTATATCACCAGCTCTATATCACCAGCTCTATGTCACCAACTCTATATCACCAGCTCTGTCACCAGCTCTATGTCACCAGCTCTATATCACCAGCTCTATATCACCAGCTCTATGTCACCAGCTCTATATCACCAGCTCTATGTCACCAGCTCTGTCACCAGCTCTATGTCACCAGCTCTATATCACCAGCTCTATATCACCAGCTCTATGTTACCAGCTTTATATCACCAGCTCTATGTCACCAGCTCTATATCACCAGCTCTATGTCACCAGCTCTATGTCACCAGCTCTATGTCACCAGCTCTAGGTCACCAGCTCTATATCACCAGCTCTGTCACCAGCTCTATATCACCAGCTGTCACCAGCTCTATATCACCAGCTCTATATCACCAGCTCTATATCACCAGCTCTATGTCACCAGCTCTATATCACCAGCTCTATGTTACCAGCTCTATATCACCAGCTCTATGTCACCAGCTGTATGTCACCAGCTCTATGTCACCAGCTCTATGTCACCAGCTCTATATCACCAGCTCTAGGTCACCAGCTCTATATCACCAGCTCTGTCACCAGCTCTATATCACCAGCTCTATATCACCAGCTCTATGTCACCAGCTCTATATCACCAGCTCTATGTTACCAGCTCTATATCACCAGCTCTATGTCACCAGCTCTGTCACCAGCTCTATATCACCAGCTCTATGTCACCAGCTCTATATCACCAGCTCTAGGTCACCAGCTCTATATCACCAGCTCTGTCACCAGCTCTATATCACCAGCTCTATATCACCAACTCTATGTCACCAGCTCTATGTCACCAGCTCTATGTCACCAGCTCTATGTCACCAGCTCTGGGTCACCATCTCTATATCACCAGCTCTGTCACCAGCTCTATGCCACCAGCTCTATGTTACCAGCTCTATGTCACCAGCTCTGTCACCAGCTCTATGTCACCAGCTCTATATCACCAGCTGTCACCAGCTCTATGTCACCAGCTCTATGCACCAGCTCTAGGTCACCAGCTCTATGTCACCAGCTCTATATCACCAGCTCTATGTCACCAGCTCTATATCACCAGCTCTATGTCACCAGCTCTATGCCACCAGCTCTATGTCACCAGCTCTATGTTACCAGCTCTATATCATCAGCTCTATGTCACCAGCTCTATGTCACCAGCTCTGTCACCAGCTCTGTCACCAGCTCTGTCACCAGCTCTATGTCACCAGCTCTGTCACCAGCTCTATGTCACCAGCTCTAGGTCACCAGCTCTATATCACCAGCTCTGTCACCAACTCTATGTCACCAGCTCTATATCACCAGATCTATGTCACCAGTGTTTTTCGTTGCATGATATAGCTGTCACCAACTCCTTTACCGTGGTTATGCTGGTAACGACTGGTGGTCGACATAAACAGCGTGATTATGAGGAGTCACCACCCCAGCCGTGGAGTGGTGACTCATAATCAGCTGGCGGGCTATCACCATGGCAACGACACAAAGCCTGACCTAATCAACACGGTAACTTTACCAGCCAAGAGCGCACCACCCACACAGGTGACTTCATCCCGCCCAGCACTCCAGCTTTGACTGTAAATAATGATCTTGTTTAGTCTGCGGGTGCAAATGGCTGACGACTTAAATATAATGATACTTGACTTTCCGAACAATGGCCGGAACGTGACAGTGATGCGACACAAATTGTAAAACAAAATCGTAAGGCGGAACCTCCAAATTCCGAACATCCGAAATTTCTGCAGTGATTCAGGGAAGGAAAACTGGTACTTTTCCAAAAATTAAACCAAAAACTTTTTAAAATCTCCAAAAAAGTTTGTCCGTATTGAGGTTACAACCCTGCCACCGATACCATCGTCATCGGGGCCATGGATAACCCTGGGACACTAAAAATACGTTATGCAAAAGACGGCAATACTTTAGACTGAGACTTGAGCCCAGTTTCCCATACACGCATACGCAACGATACAAGGTACCTTTTTAACATACGACTCGGGAGTCTCTGTCCCCGACTGACGCCAAGACCATGGGCGTCGGCGGCGGGGGGCACGTCCCCCAACATTTTCAGGTTTTAACATTACGCCTATGGGCGTTGCATGGAAAGAATCTACTTCAAAATGCCTCCGTCCCCCCCCCCCCCCACTTTCAGAAGGTGGCGACGCCCTTGGCCAAGACCATATCTGTACAGGAAATACGACTGACGTTTCATCAACTTTCCACATAATAATATATGCATATATTGGCATATATGAAAATAGGTTGTGTAGAAACGCGTATACAAAAAAGAAACGGAAAAATTAATGGTATACGCACTCAAAAATGTGTTCCGCCGCTGGCGAATTTTTTTTCCACGAACTTAGATCGTGGAACCACTTTTCTGACACTGCCAGCACTTGGGCGCGGGCTCTGTGGCTTCAAGGGGGGGGGGGGGGGGGGACTCACCAGCACTGCGTCGGTAGGAGGTTTCGTCGTGCAGGGAGGCAGCAGTGAGCACACTCAGCTGCTGCATGAGCGCCGCACGGTTACTGGGTGCCCAGTCCACCATGACTGGGACGGTCCGCGACCTGAAACGGAGGGCAGGGGGTTCAAATCACACGCCGCACGGTTACTGGGTGCCCAGTCCACCATGACTGGGACGGTCCGCGACCTGAAACGGAGGGCAGGGGGTTCAAATCACACGCCGCACGGTTACTGGGCGACCAGTCCACCATGACTGGGACGGTCCGCGACCTGAAACGGAGGGCAGGGGGTTCAAATCACACGCCGCACGGTTACTGGGTGCCCAGTCCACCATGACTGGGACGGTCCGCGACCTGAAACGGAGGGCAGGGGGTTCAAATCACACGCCGCACGGTTACTGGGCGACCAGTCCACCATGACTGGGACGGTCCGCGACCTGAAACGGAGGGCAGGGGGTTCAAATCACACGCCGCACGGTTACTGGGCGACCAGTCCACCATGACTGGGACGGTCCGCGACCTGAAACGGAGGGCAGGGGGTTCAAATCACACGCCGCACGGTTACTGGGTGCCCAGTCCACCATGACTGGGACGGTCCGCGACCTGAAACGGAGGGCAGGGGGTTCAAATCACACGCCGCACGGTTACTGGGTGCCCAGTCCACCATGACTGGGACGGTCCGCGACCTGAAACGGAGGGCAGGGGGTTCAAATCACACGCCGCACGGTTACTGGGTGACCAGTCCACCATGACTGGGACGGTCCGCGACCTGAAACGGAGGGCAGGGGGTTCAAATCACACGCCGCACGGTTACTGGGTGCCCAGTCCACCATGACTGGGACGGTCCGCGACCTGAAACGGAGGGCAGGGGGTTCAAATCACACGCCGCACGGTTACTGGGTGCCCAGTCCACCATGACTGGGACGGTCCGCGACCTGAAACGGAGGGCAGGGGGTTCAAATCACACGCCGCACGGTTACTGGGTGCCCAGTCCACCATGACTGGGACGGTCCGCGACCTGAAACGGAGGGCAGGGGGTTCAAATCACACGCCGCACGGTTACTGGGCGACCAGTCCACCATGACTGGGTCGGTCCGCGACCTGAAACGGAGGGCAGGGGGTTCAAATCACACGCCGCACGGTTACTGGGCGACCAGTCCACCATGACTGGGACGGTCCGCGACCTGAAACGGAGGGCAGGGGGTTCAAATCACACGCCGCACGGTTACTGGGCGACCAGTCCACCATGACTGGGTCGGTCCGCGACCTGAAACGGAGGGCAGGGGGTTCAAATCACACGCCGCACGGTTACTGGGCGACCAGTCCACCATGACTGGGACGGTCCGCGACCTGAAACGGAGGGCAGGGGGTTCAAATCACACGCCGCACGGTTACTGGGCGACCAGTCCACCATGACTGGGTCGGTCCGCGACCTGAAACGGAGGGCAGGGGGTTCAAATCACACGCCGCACGGTTACTGGGCGACCAGTCCACCATGACTGGGACGGTCCGCGACCTGAAACGGAGGGCAGGGGGTTCAAATCACACGCCGCACGGTTACTGGGTGCCCAGTCCACCATGACTGGGACGGTCCGCGACCTGACACGGAGGGTTCAAATCACACGCCGCACGGTTACTGGGTGCCCAGTCCACCATGACTGGGTCGGTCCGCGACCTGAAACGGAGGGCAGGGGGTTCAAATCACACGCCGCACGGTTACTGGGCGACCAGTCCACCATGACTGGGACGGTCCGCGACCTGAAACGGAGGGCAGGGGGTTCAAATCACACGCCGCACGGTTACTGGGTGCCCAGTCCACCATGACTGGGACGGTCCGCGACCTGACACGGAGGGTTCAAATCACACGCCGCACGGTTACTGGGCGACCAGTCCACCATGACTGGGACGGTCCGCGACCTGACACGGAGGGTTCAAATCACACGCCGCACGGTTACTGGGTGCCCAGTCCACCATGACTGGGACGGTCCGCGACCTGAAACGGAGGGCAGGGGGTTCAAATCACACGCCGCACGGTTACTGGGTGCCCAGTCCACCATGACTGGGACGGTCCGCGACCTGAAACGGAGGGCAGGGGGTTCAAATCACACGCCGCACGGTTACTGGGCGACCAGTCCACCATGACTGGGACGGTCCGCGACCTGACACGGAGGGCAGGGGGTTCAAATCACACGCCGCACGGTTACTGGGTGCCCAGTCCACCATGACTGGGACGGTCCGCGACCTGAAACGGAGGGCAGGGGGTTCAAATCACACGCCGCACGGTTACTGGGTTCCCAGTCCACCATGACTGGGACGGTCCGCGACCTGAAACGGAGGGCAGGGGGTTCAAATCACACGCCGCACGGTTACTGGGTGCCCAGTCCACCATGACTGGGTCGGTCCGCGACCTGAAACGGAGGGCAGGGGGTTCAAATCACACGCCGCACGGTTACTGGGTGCCCAGTCCACCATGACTGGGACGGTCCGCGACCTGAAACGGAGGGCAGGGGGTTCAAATCACACGCCGCACGGTTACTGGGTGCCCAGTCCACCATGACTGGGTCGGTCCGCGACCTGAAACGGAGGGCAGGGGGTTCAAATCACACGCCGCACGGTTACTGGGTGCCCAGTCCACCATGACTGGGACGGTCCGCGACCTGAAACGGAGGGCAGGGGGTTCAAATCACACGCCGCACGGTTACTGGGCGACCAGTCCACCATGACTGGGACGGTCCGCGACCTGAAACGGAGGGCAGGGGGTTCAAATCACACGCCGCACGGTTACTGGGCGACCAGTCCACCATGACTGGGACGGTCCGCGACCTGAAACGGAGGGCAGGGGGTTCAAATCACACGCCGCACGGTTACTGGGTGCCCAGTCCACCATGACTGGGACGGTCCGCGACCTGAAACGGAGGGCAGGGGGTTCAAATCACACGCCGCTCGGTTACTGGGTGCCCAGTCCACCATGACTGGGACGGTCCGCGACCTGAAACGGAGGGCAGGGGGTTCAAATCACACGCCGCACGGTTACTGGGCGACCAGTCCACCATGACTGGGTCGGTCCGCGACCTGAAACGGAGGGCAGGGGGTTCAAATCACACGCCGCTCGGTTACTGGGTGCCCAGTCCACCATGACTGGGACGGTCCGCGACCTGAAACGGAGGGCAGGGGGTTCAAATCACACGCCGCACGGTTACTGGGTGCCCAGTCCACCATGACTGGGACGGTCCGCGACCTGAAACGGAGGGCAGGGGGTTCAAATCAAACGCCGCTCGGTTACTGGGTGCCCAGTCCACCATGACTGGGACGGTCCGCGACCTGAAACGGAGGGCAGGGGGTTCAAATCACACGCCGCACGGTTACTGGGCGACCAGTCCACCATGACTGGGTCGGTCCGCGACCTGAAACGGAGGGTTCAAATCACACGCCGCTCGGTTACTGGGTGCCCAGTCCACCATGACTGGGACGGTCCGCGACCTGAAACGGAGGGCAGGGGGTTCAAATCACACGCCGCACGGTTACTGGGCGACCAGTCCACCATGACTGGGTCGGTCCGCGACCTGAAACGGAGGGTTCAAATCACACGCCGCTCGGTTACTGGGTGCCCAGTCCACCATGACTGGGACGGTCCGCGACCTGAAACGGAGGGCAGGGGGTTCAAATCACACGCCGCACGGTTACTGGGCGACCAGTCCACCATGACTGGGACGGTCCGCGACCTGAAACGGAAGGCAGGGGGTTCAAATCACACGCCGCACGGTTACTGGGTGCCCAGTCCACCATGACTGGGACGGTCCGCGACCTGAAACGGAGGGCAGGGGGTTCAAATCAAACGCCGCTCGGTTACTGGGTGCCCAGTCCACCATGACTGGGACGGTCCGCGACCTGAAACGGAGGGCAGGGGGTTCAAATCACACGCCGCACGGTTACTGGGCGACCAGTCCACCATGACTGGGACGGTCCGCGACCTGAAACGGAGGGCAGGGGGTTCAAATCACACGCCGCACGGTTACTGGGCGACCAGTCCACCATGACTGGGACGGTCCGCGACCTGAAACGGAGGGCAGGGGGTTCAAATCACACGCCGCACGGTTACTGGGTGCCCAGTCCACCATGACTGGGTCGGTCCGCGACCTGAAACGGAGGGCAGGGGGTTCAAATCACACGCCGCACGGTTACTGGGCGACCAGTCCACCATGACTGGGACGGTCCGCGACCTGAAACGGAAGGCAGGGGGTTCAAATCACACGCCGCACGGTTACTGGGCGACCAGTCCACCATGACTGGGTCGGTCCGCGACCTGAAACGGAGGGCAGGGGGTTCAAATCACACGCCGCTCGGTTACTGGGCGACCAGTCCACCATGACTGGGTCGGTCCGCGACCTGAAACGGAGGGCAGGGGGTTCAAATCACACGCCGCACGGTTACTGGGTGCCCAGTCCACCATGACTGGGACGGTCCGCGACCTGAAACGGAGGGCAGGGGGTTCAAATCACACGCCGCACGGTTACTGGGTGCCCAGTCCACCATGACTGGGACGGTCCGCGACCTGAAACGGAGGGCAGGGGGTTCAAATCACACGCCGCACGGTTACTGGGTGCCCAGTCCACCATGACTGGGTCGGTCCGCGACCTGAAACGGAGGGCAGGGGGTTCAAATCACACGCCGCACGGTTACTGGGCGACCAGTCCACCATGACTGGGACGGTCCGCGACCTGAAACGGAGGGCAGGGGGTTCAAATCACACGCCGCACGGTTACTGGGCGACCAGTCCACCATGACTGGGTCGGTCCGCGACCTGAAACGGAGGGCAGGGGGTTCAAATCACACGCCGCACGGTTACTGGGCGACCAGTCCACCATGACTGGGACGGTCCGCGACCTGAAACGGAAGGCAGGGGGTTCAAATCACACGCCGCACGGTTACTGGGCGACCAGTCCACCATGACTGGGTCGGTCCGCGACCTGACACGGAGGGTTCAAATCACACGCCGCACGGTTACTGGGCGACCAGTCCACCATGACTGGGTCGGTCCGCGACCTGAAACGGAGGGCAGGGGGTTCAAATCACACGCCGCACGGTTACTGGGTGCCCAGTCCACCATGACTGGGTCGGTCCGCGACCTGAAACGGAGGGCAGGGGGTTCAAATCACACGCCGCACGGTTACTGGGTGCCCAGTCCACCATGACTGGGACGGTCCGCGACCTGAAACGGAGGGCAGGGGGTTCAAATCACACGCCGCACGGTTACTGGGCGACCAGTCCACCATGACTGGGTCGGTCCGCGACCTGAAACGGAGGGCAGGGGGTTCAAATCACACGCCGCACGGTTACTGGGCGACCAGTCCACCATGACTGGGACGGTCCGCGACCTGAAACGGAAGGCAGGGGGTTCAAATCACACGCCGCACGGTTACTGGGCGACCAGTCCACCATGACTGGGTCGGTCCGCGACCTGACACGGAGGGTTCAAATCACACGCCGCACGGTTACTGGGCGACCAGTCCACCATGACTGGGTCGGTCCGCGACCTGAAACGGAGGGCAGGGGGTTCAAATCACACGCCGCACGGTTACTGGGTGCCCAGTCCACCATGACTGGGTCGGTCCGCGACCTGAAACGGAGGGCAGGGGGTTCAAATCACACGCCGCACGGTTACTGGGTGCCCAGTCCACCATGACTGGGACGGTCCGCGACCTGAAACGGAGGGCAGGGGGTTCAAATCACACGCCGCACGGTTACTGGGTGCCCAGTCCACCATGACTGGGTCGGTCCGCGACCTGAAACGGAGGGCAGGGGGTTCAAATCACACGCCGCACGGTTACTGGGTGCCCAGTCCACCATGACTGGGTCGGTCCGCGACCTGAAACGGAGGGCAGGGGGTTCAAATCACACGCCGCACGGTTACTGGGCGACCAGTCCACCATGACTGGGACGGTCCGCGACCTGAAACGGAGGGTTCAAATCACACGCCGCACGGCTACTGGGCGACCAGTCCACCATGACTGGGTCGGTCCGCGACCTGAAACGGAGGGCAGGGGGTTCAAATCACACGCCGCACGGTTACTGGGCGACCAGTCCACCATGACTGGGTCGGTCCGCGACCTGACACGGAGGGTTCAAATCACACGCCGCACGGCTACTGGGCGACCAGTCCACCATGACTGGGTCGGTCCGCGACCTGACACGGAGGGTTCAAATCACACGCCGCACGGTTACTGGGCGACCAGTCCACCATGACTGGGTCGGTCCGCGACCTGACACGGAGGGTTCAAATCACACGCCGCACGGTTACTGGGTGCCCAGTCCACCATGACTGGGACGGTCCGCGACCTGAAACGGAGGGCAGGGGGTTCAAATCACACGCCGCACGGTTACTGGGTGCCCAGTCCACCATGACTGGGACGGTCCGCGACCTGAAACGGAGGGCAGGGGGTTCAAATCACACGCCGCACGGTTACTGGGCGACCAGTCCACCATGACTGGGACGGTCCGCGACCTGAAACGGAGGGCAGGGGGTTCAAATCACACGCCGCACGGTTACTGGGCGACCAGTCCACCATGACTGGGACGGTCCGCGACCTGAAACGGAGGGCAGGGGGTTCAAATCACACGCCGCACGGTTACTGGGTACCCAGTCCACCATGACTGGGTCGGTCCGCGACCTGACACGGAGGGTTCAAATCACACGCCGCACGGTTACTGGGCGACCAGTCCACCATGACTGGGTCGGTCCGCGACCTGACACGGAGGGTTCAAATCACACGCCGCACGGTTACTGGGCGACCAGTCCACCATGACTGGGTCGGTCCGCGACCTGAAACGGAGGGCAGGGGGTTCAAATCACACGCCGCACGGTTACTGGGCGACCAGTCCACCATGACTGGGACGGTCCGCGACCTGAAACGGAGGGCAGGGGGTTCAAATCACACGCCGCACGGTTACTGGGCGACCAGTCCACCATGACTGGGTCGGTCCGCGACCTGACACGGAGGGTTCAAATCACACGCCGCACGGTTACTGGGCGACCAGTCCACCATGACTGGGTCGGTCCGCGACCTGACACGGAGGGTTCAAATCACACGCCGCACGGTTACTGGGCGACCAGTCCACCATGACTGGGTCGGTCCGCGACCTGAAACGGAGGGCAGGGGGTTCAAATCACACGCCGCACGGTTACTGGGTACCCAGTCCACCATGACTGGGTCGGTCCGCGACCTGACACGGAGGGTTCAAATCACACGCCGCACGGTTACTGGGCGACCAACTGACCAGTCCATTTTTAAACCTGCCAAAACAAGGCCATTTCGTTCAGATTGTGTAGTATATAGTAGGTACCTATTGGGCCAAATTAGACCCGAGGGGAGGTGTTCCGCAGCCCCCCCCCGACAACTATATCGGCTTAGAGATTCGACATTATTTGGCCTCGTGGGTTCGAAGCGGAAGCTCTAGTTCCTACCAGTACCGAGTAACGTCGGCTTGGCACCAGTCTATTTCGGGTTGGCATCCCAGTTTTTTTTTGTGTTTACACATACACCTTTCTATTTTCTTGAAAACATGATCAAACACAAATCAGCAAACCACATATACAAAACACTTAAAACATTACAACAGACGAACATTCACGCATCCAAACAAAAATTAAAAACACCATAGGCGGCCTCCGCCCGCGCCGCCTCGCGTATATCCGCGGGCACCCCGCGAAGCGGCGCCCCGCGAAGCGGCGCCCCCTCGCCACCGGCCGGGCGTGCGAGCCGTCGACCAGTTGGGTCGGGGCCCTGCACCCCCGGCCGGCCATAATATGTCAAAGGCCGGTCCCGGGTTGGCCCGGGTTGGGAATGGGCGCCTATCCTACCCCACCTAATACCTATATATCACCCTACCTATATACCTATATCCTACCCTCCTATCAGATTTTGTTGTGTTCTTTTTCATATATTAAAACAAGAACACAGTTGAAACACACACCCACACACACGCACACGCACACCTACACGCTGACGTTCGACATGACAGTTCATCGACATGCTTTTCGACATTACATTTAAAGGAAATAGTTCACCTTCGGAATTTTTTTCAGAACACGATTGTATTATATTTTTGAATACAGTTTCTTTTTTTCTTTTAAAAATGGTCCTACATCGCGCCAATTCAGGACAGAAGGTTGTAAATTATTCATTTTATGGTGTGCGTTATTGGTCTGCGCATGCTCCATGGCAGTGCTGGCACTTTCAGACGGTACGGTACATCATATATGCGCCGTATTCCTTCGCCAAAAAGTCAAATATCTTCGGCTGGAGAGTCTTTTCAGCTAAGAAAAGTTCCAGATAACGATTTTTCAACACAGGCTACAAAACTGCTATTTCAGTTCAAAACCCACGTTGAGGGTGAACTATTTCCTTTAATCAGAACTCAATCCATCCGTGATATCCAATGGTCCAGCATATTAATAGCCCTATCATATGCCTGATTTATATCGCTTTCCTTGTCAGTGAGTCTATCAGCGTCCAGCGTAGGTCGGTCTGCAGCTATCACGGCCTGCAGGTATGCAAAAGCTGGCTTAAAGTTCACTTGACCGGAGGCGACATTGGCTCGGTAAATATAGAACTTAAACAACCAAACTATTTGGCGAACTACATTCCTTTTCGTCTCAGGAATGTTTGCATCATTAACGTTGTGCCCTAGAATAATGTTTCTTTCGTCAAGCGACACAGTAACTCGTGCCATTGTGGCAGCACGCTCGACGGCAGACCACGGCCCGATTATTACCTCACAGCGACACAATAGGTGAATCAACGACTCCGTTTCTATTGTACAGGGCATCCCATCCCATCCCATCCATAAATAGCCGAGTCCCTAAATTGGCGAACGACAGCCAGGCAATGAGCAATATACCAGGCAATATTTTTATCCGCGGAAGCATCGAAAGTTCTCAAGCATCATAAAACATGCTCAGAATATCGAATTTGAATTCACATTTAACATCAAGGTCAGGTCAAAGGTCAAAACGAAGCATTTCACTGTTTGGGTTGTATTTTCTACCGAAACCCTTGCAGTTACACGTTCTCAAAGAGTGCAGTAAAGTGTTTTCAAAGATATAATATACATGCTGCATGGACAAAAGTCTGACTGAGTACCCTAAGGGCTAAGGTACAGCGAACAAGGTCACCATTAGGTAGGTATCTAGAATGGTCTATCTAGGATGGCCATGCGACACACGCTATATGGCTTCTTTTGCACGTATAATTTGGTGTCTATCAGTTATTTTGACCAATTAACCTCATATTTCGACCATCCAGTGATGTTCATGTCAAGGTCAGGTCAAGGTCAGGTCAAGGTCATGTCACATAGGGACACAATCCGAAATGCATATATATATATATATATATATATATATATATATATATATATATATATATATATATATATATATATATACAATTCGATATGCATACATATATTTCGAACAGTTTTATTTCCAAAAACAGTAATGACATGACGATCAAGAATGGTTTGAAGATGAAATGAATACGTCTAGACTTAAGCACCAGCTGAGTACGGTCCAGATACATAAATCTGACTTTCGGCACGTGAATCATTTTAAACCAATTCGGTATACCCCGCGGGCGTCGGACAACTCCAACTTAGGTTTTTCGGAAACTACCGGGAAACAGCTGTAAGGAGTGCCACTGTTTTTTGCCCACCCCATCACTAATCCTATGTACAACTTTTCTGATTTTTTTTGTATTAAAAAAAAATCCCGGGGTCATCTCAGGTCACGGCTCTAGGTCAGTTCAAGAACCCACAACAGAGTTATAAGTAGCATTATTTACAGGATAAGAACAGATCGATTTGAAACTTCCAGCATGTCATGACGTCACCAGGGGCTATTTATTTTGTTATCCAATGTTTTTTTTTTGCATCAGAGACATAAGGTCATGTCAATTCCGAGACCTCCCCACTGTAAAACGGGAAAATATACCATGAAATATTTGTTTTTACCCGCGCACTGCAGGGGGGGGGGGGGGATTTCCGCCCCCCCCTCAGGTTTTTCAAAGATAGCGAAAAAACGGCGGCGCGCAGCGCCGCCGGGTTTTCGCACACCTGTCAGGACATCAATTGCGCACACTTTGAAGAAAAAAATCTCCTCGGGTCATCTCAGGTCAGGTCACCAGACCAGATCAAGTGACCCCACCTCCAAAAATGTTTGAAGTTGTGCCAAAGCCAGAGTTTTTCACCGATCAGTTTGAAACTTACAGGATGTCATGAGGGCATAAGTACTTACAATTCGTATATCTCGGAATTTTGATATCGGTGACCTAAGGTCAGGTCAATTTCGTAGCCTCCCCATAATAAGTCAATGGGGAAATATACAAATGCTAAGGATATGCATGATATTAGTCCAATTACTTCTGGATCATGTTATTATAGGATATTCTTGATGATCCAAGTGTAAGTTTTGTTCAGTGACCCCTATTGGGTCATTTGAGGTCATGTGAGGTCACCATCACTTTTTTGTCAATAACTCCAGACATAATGAAGATAGAGGAGTGAAACAGACATCAATGTGTTTGTCTCGTCGAGACACGTCTTCCCATATGCAACATGTCATACTTGGGTCACCACTTGACCTTGACCTGAGGTCAAATTTTGAAGTTGACTTAACAAGGTTACGATGTACATGATTCGAAGCGCCTTGACAAGATAAACACAATGGCGTAAACAGTTTTCCGTTATCTTCATTACATAAAAAGTTAATAGCGAAAAACGATTTAGCAAAAAAACGTCATTTTTTTCCTTTTTTGACCTCTGGAGCCTCAAATATTGACTTGATATCAAATTTGAGGACACCTTAGCGATTGCAAATTTCACTGGCTGGCGTTTGCTTTTTTCGGTTTGTTTCTAACTAGCATAGTTTCTGAGATATATGGGAATTTCTGGAGCGATGTCCTAAAATAGGAAAAAACTGGAAAATTTGACCTTTGATGACCTCTGGTGACCTCAATTTTGACCTGACCTAAAACAATACTGAATACTTTCGATAGAACATGTATCAAGCTATCAAATGACGTTTTCCGCTTCTCGCTACGTAGCGTAGTTTTCGAGATCTTGGGGGGGGGGGGGGGGGGGGGGGGGCGGAAATCAACCCCCTGCAGTTCGTGTTCGGCGCAAAGCCCCTGCAGTGCGCGGGTTAATACTCTTGAAAACTTCGAAAATATAAAACTAACTGAAAATATACCAATCATTGCCATTCAGAGGATACACACTACAGCGGACCAATTCTGACTAGAACATGCTATACTAGTCCATTCATGATGATCCAGGTAAAGCTTTGGGCAAGTTAAGCCTTATAAGGTCACCTGGGATCATTTGGAGTGACCAACACCAATTGAACACCAACCAACACCAATTGAACACCAACCAACACCAACTGAAGTGAGCAATTTTTATCGTAATTGTTTCGTCTATTATAAATTAAAGGTATTGTTTGCTATCAATAACTTCTATTTCCATAGATTACATCTTTATTTATTGAATTAAACGCCAGCAAATATACGAAGTAGTAGTCAAAGTAGTGTATTTGCAGTACATGTAGTAGCATTTGGAAGCGATCATATTAAATTATACTACGAAGTAGTAGTCGAAGTAGTGTATATTTCAGTACTGTAGTAGCATTTGGAAGCGGTCAGCGGTCGTTCAGACATTTTTAACCCCCAAGCCCATTTAACTCCTTTACGCCCAGAATATCGAAAAATTATAAATAGAAACGTTGTAGCGAAGGCTTGTAGCTATCTGTTCCAGAAGTCGGATTTAAAATATGTACCATAGGTTTACGAGCCAGCCTCGTCTGAAAATCATCGATTTAACATGAGAACCCTATGGTGTAGTAGGTTTTTAACGCCCAAACGCCCGAGTGCTGCCAACTGTTACTGATGGGGGCAGGTTGATCGTTCGCTGAGGCTAGATGGGCCGCTCGCCCTTATGGCGGTTCGCCACGCATGGTTGACTTTTGCGATTTTGTGCAACCCCAATTATTGATATAAAAAATGGCAGGATTCAACTCAGAAAGCTTCAGCGAACCACATGAGACGTGAGCCTTTAGCATGCTTTCGATCGTAACTATTTTTAGAGCCACCTTCAAATACCGAAGTGTATATAGGTCCAATACATACCAATGTATTGGACCGAAGTCCAATACATTGTCGCCAATGGCGGCAATCGCCGCTTGGGTCACATTGCTGCCCAGCGTCCCTGGCGGCGGAAATTTTGCTGGCATACCCCATTAGTTGTGTAAGATTCGGAAATTGTCCAAGTCATGTCCGATCCAAAGTCCGATCCAATATGACAATGTTGACAGAAAAGTATCCGATGAAACCAAGAGTCCGAAAATAGTCCAATTTTTAAAACATACTACATATGGCAATTAGTGATCTTTTATTATATTTCATGTCCACAATTACCATCACATCATCTTTGTTCCATTTTCCCATTTAAATACATCAATAATACCACACTTTATTATAAAACATCCGAAGTCCGAAGATCATCCAATTAACTGCCTGTAAGCCGTAAGGTGTAAAGCCATGTATAGGTAGGACAATGCGTGAATTGTGATCTATATGCCTTGACCGAAAATTGTCCAAAATATATGTGGCTGACCGACCGAAGTCCAAATCGGAATCGGACTATTTTCGGACGTCCACAGATTTGGACTCCGATTTACATCACTAATGCTAATTGCCGGCCCGTTTCGCTGATTGGCCGGCCGGATGATCTGTTACGTGACCGGTCAGACTGGGTCGGCGGCGGCGCCAGGCGGCCGGGGTCACTCAGGTGGCCAGCGCCGAGTGAGTGGAATTAGGAATGGGTTACCCGATTACTAGATTACCGAGTCGACGGGTCAATAACTTAAATGGTTATCAGGTCAAGTTATCTCCGGACAAGTGTTAATTTGTTGACCGGTTAACAGGTTGACGGGTCAACTATCCTCTAGTGCATTCCTAATTGCCTATTTTTTATGACAAATTTAGGCATCACTATATTCACATTGCCACCAATGGGCTAGCACTAGCCTGAGAAAAACAAAACGAATGGTTTTAAAATGAATTTCGAGTAACTATCTAACGGCATCAGACTTTTTCACCCACTCATAGAAGCCCAATACGAGACGTGGCGAGGGAGCGATCAAACATCCCTCAACACAAGGGCGGATGTAGCCGTTTTTTTGGGGGGGGGGGGGGGGGGCAAATCCAGTGGTGTATTTTTCCACGAAAAGTTGTTGAGTGGGGGGGGGGGGGGGGGGGGGGGGGTAGCAGGCCGTCAGCTGTCAGCGAAAAGTTGTTGACCGGTGGGGGGGGGGGATAGCACACCGTCAGCCGTCAGCGAGAAGTTTGGGGGGGGGGGGGGAGCGGGCCTCAGCCGTCCGCCACTGTATGTTTTTTTTGGGGGGGGGGGGTCACGGTTTCAGGACCTTTGGGGGGGGGGGGGGCATGGCCCCTTGCCCCCTGAATCCGCCTCTGTCTCAACAGGCCGTACAAATCAAGAGGAGGACCAGCTAGGCGCAGGTTAATATTTGAGGCTTGAGCTCAGGATTATTACTTACTTTTCGAGATACAAGTTGCGACAGCTCGGTCGCGACCGTCTGGATTCAGCTCGAGGGAGATCGAGGTCTTGAAATTCGAGCAGTCAGCCAAAACAAGATTTGCGTTGTTGCCTGTTGGTGAGATAGGAAGAAAGTAAAGAACACAAGAAAACACTTCACAGAACTGCGACGCAAATGTGCCACCACTCAAAATAACGCACACATGGCCCACACAGACAGCGCACGCCATATAACATACCTCAATCGGGGATATACCACGACTGGGTTCCCAAGGCCTTATATAGCCTCTACCAGTAACGGTTGGCAGCACTCAGGCGTTTGGGCGTTAAAAACCTACTATACCATAGGGTTCCCATGTTAAATCGATGATTTTCAGACGAGACTGGCTCGTAATATATGGTATATATTTTAAATCCCACTGCTGGAACAGATAGCTACAAGCCTTAGCTACAACGTTTATATTTATAATTTTTCGATATTCCGGGCGTAAAGAGGTTAAATGGGCTTGGGGGTTAAAAAATGTCGGAACGACCGCTGACCGCTTCCAAATGCTACTACAGTACACAAATATGCACTACTTCGACTACTACTTTGCAGTAGAATTTAATATGACCGCTTTCAAATGCTACTACATGTACTGCAAATACACTACTTTGACTACTACTTCGTATATTTGCTGGCGTTTAATTCAATAAATAAAGATATATTCTATGGAAATACAAGTTATTGATAGCAAACTAAACCTTTAATTTATAATAGACAAAACAGCTACGATACAAATTATATCTTATCTAATTCATTTGGGCGTTACTTTCCTTACTGTTCTACCCGTTGTTCTATTACCCTGTATATACTAGTTCTGCTAGTTCACATTGGCTTCCGCGTATATAAATTGGACAACTGATTTACGCCAGGCGCTCGCTGCGCTGCGGCATTAAAACCTCATTATCTCTCAAAGTACTGCATCAATTTCAGCGAAATTATATAGGAAGACGTGTAGTTGATGCAGCATAGGTACTGTAAGCTTCATGTCGATATCTATTATGGCTTTTGAAATATAGAGAAAATCCGTCGGGGGGCAGATTCCACCCCTCACCCTTGTAATTACTGTAAAGGTAAGGTCAGGTTTCGATTATGTTATAACAATTGTTTCCTACCACACCCGGGAAAACGAACGTCAGTTGTCTACGAGACCCCAAAACACCCCATCCCCGGTAGTGCCACAGCGCAGCGAGCGCCTGGCGTAAATCCGTTGTCCGATGTATTTACGCTTTGGCTTCCCGCAGCGATCGAAAGTAATCGCATCTCAACTGCGCACAAGAGTTGCGCGGTTTTCGGCAGAATTCGTCAGCTGTCCCTGTGCGTACGCTTTCTCTTCCTCCGATCTATGCTGATTTTCGAAGCTTTATAACATGTAGTTAATATTCAGATATGTACCAATTTTGAAATTTAATAACTATAATATTTAACTAAGATTTAAAACTCTCAAAAGTTTTTAATTTTGGTATACACATTGGACCTCTTGACATAGAAGCATTCAGCTGTTTGTTCAGAACAATATTTCAAGACATTGATGGCGCATCTGTGACGAAAACTCTTTTCATCCCAAGGCGTAGCTAAATTACAAATTTTTGTTAGTTGTGTTTTTTATTATCATAGGTTCATTGATATCCACTGAAAATGGCAAGAGACCATTCTCACTGATCCCTGGAAGTAAGGTATTTGTTGGATAAGTGTTAAATCACATGGCATTGGCTACTGTTATGTGTACAATTCAGTTGCTGGCACTAGGTCCAAAAAATCAATTTATTGACGCGTCAATTTTTTATGCAAAGTGGGCGGAGCTTGTCATAGGCACTAATTAAGGATAAAAATTGACATAATTATGACAACATTTCACTAAAGACACCTAGTCCCGATGGAAAATGGCCAAGTCCTAAAAAATAGTCACACCATCTGATGCACAACTGATTACTCTATCCACCTCAGGTCACAACTCACAACTCACTGTTTGCACATTTTTTTTTGGGTTTGTTTGAGGAAAGATTGAGACGCCATCATGTGGCAACAAATTACATCAAATATTTTTGTCATTTTCTTAGGATAACCTTTTTAAATTTTCAAGTTTATATTTTGTTAGTAAATAAAACTAATTTTGTAGGTGGCGGGATCCAGGATTTTTCTAAGGCAGGGGCTGCAGGCCCGAGGGCAGCATATTTCCTCAGTGACAGGCAGCAATGGTCCAGCCAATCCAATATGTCAATTAAACGGGGTCAAATATGCCTCTTCCTTAATCCTAGCGGGGGGGGGGGGGGTGGGATTTAGATTAAAGTCGCCAGATTAGATTGACATCGGTAATGATGATTACCGATAAGATACCGATAAGACATCGGTAGATCTGTATGAAATCGGTGCTTCAATGGAGCCTTACCCCAAGCCCATAAAAAGTTTCTCAATATCTTGAAAACTATGATAGATATTGCCATGAAACATTCCGTACCTTTATGTTGCATCCATTTATGTCTTCTCTCAACATGTCAGTTGTGCAAACTACAGAGAGAAGATACAAAAACAGATCAATAAATTTTAAGATTTTGTTATGCCCATATTTGGGCATACATGCAGTATCAGTAACTGTGCAGTAACTGTGAGTCCTATGTCATTAGGCCAATTCGGAGCAACATATGCCATACTCAGAGGTTAAAAAGTGTTGGAGAACATGTCCATCAATATATCGGAATAATAAATGTGTCCAGATTCAGCAATTGCCCTTATTCCACTGTAAATGACCATCTAAATATTGATTTTGCGACGCAACGACCACAGCATGAAATACATTTTTAGATCGGTTTGTCAGCCAGCGAATCCAATTTTTAAATTGTGAAGTCAGGTGGCGAATCAAAATGTAGATCGCTGAGGCTGTTGCGAGTGCCAAAATTTAGATTGCCAGACCCCTTACTTTGGCTATATCTGCCAAAGTAGGGATCTGATCATACAAGTACAAGCAAATATGATGGCGCGATTTGTGCAGTTTCAACCGAAAAAAAATCCAGGTTTGATGGATTTTTTTTGAGGGGTGATATGGTGTTTTGAAGGTGTAAATGTCAGGAAAACAATCATTTTTATCGGATCTCCTTATAAGGGCATGCTCCACCTATCTTGATGATGTTACAACCCATTTTTTATCAATTAATTTTTAGATCGCTTCCCCAGTTTTCCCAACTGAATGTCCCTTGTCCCAACTGATGTCGTTTTCCCAACTGTTTTCATGTGATGTCATTCAAATTAGTGAAATAGGTTGGATATAATGGCATATTAGTGACATCAGGTCATGTCATTTTTGGTGGAAAGACGATAAAGTTTGAAAAACCATAGAAAATCGTAGTTTTAAAGCAAATTGCAAAAAAACGTCAAATGAAAGAAAATAGTTTTTTCTTCAAATGGCTATCTCGGATTTGCATTTTTGTTAGTTTTTGACCCCACAAAAAAACTTATTTGTTTAGAAAATCCCACAAAATCTAAATTTGCACAGATATAAAAAAACGGAATATATATTGGATAACCAAGTATGAACGATACCCACACCAAATTTCAAAGTGAAATCCTTATTTTTGACTGACTTATAGCTCCCAAGTATGATTAACTCATGACATAATTGGTTGAAATTTCATTGTATGGCTTTTAATTACCAGATACAGGCAAATAAATGCCACCACTGTATTTATTAGACAAAACTGGTCTAGAAACATGACTTTTTCATTTATATTAATCAATTTCAAATTGTGACCTTATGAAAACCTGACCTTGACCTGAACTTCGCCTAAGGGCCATTATATGGGGGTCAGGGTGTACAATTGGCTACTACTATCAAATTATACGTGTAAAATAACCCATCAAACATGTGTCACATGACTTTCGTAGACCTTTTGCCCATAGTTATATTTTCTGACCTGCCCTTGACGGCTTGACCTTTTCTTACAATCTCAATTTCCCTTATGCGGAAGATGTATTATGCCTCTGGGAGCACTTTGTGCCATAATAGTCGCAATATAAGGCTTCAATGGAAAGTATATCAAATCACCCAAATACCTCAGTTTTGACATTTCACCTGACCGTGACCTTATTTTGGACATCTCACGTATGTTTTAGAGTGCGTCTCATTCAGAGCTTTCGATTGCTCCCTTGCGCGTCTCGCTGCGGTTATTGGTTCGGAAGATAACGAGTATATGCTCCCCCCAGGTCGGCTGAATACCCTAGCGGGGCGCGGGACCCCTTTTGAAAGTCTGGTGGCATGATCGGAAGGCCCCCACTGTGGATCTACGTATACGTAGGTTCACATGATTGACAAAATTTACATGATTTTTTGTATTCTTAGGGCTAACTACATTTAGCCCGGAAGAAGCAAAACAAAAATATATTGTCGCAACATCGGGAAACTAAGGGGGATACGTGGATAAACAAGGAGCAAAATCTTGTGTTACGACAGTTGAGTCCGTTCTTATTGGGTCGCGCCAATCCAAGGGGATTGGGACGTTTTCAGCGTCGTGTCACCGATTTTACAATTTGACATTTGGTCTCAAGGTCAAATCGAACCTCCTGTTTCCCAGAATCAGGTCCATTTTGACCTTACAGGTCTCTTGTAAGGTCAAATTCAATGTAAAAGGACGGAGACGCCGTAGCGCCCAAAGTTTGCGTCCGATTTCAACACAAATGGTCTCAAATGATGCCCCGTGCCCATTTCCAGGAGGACAAGTATTATTAGAGTACATTTGTTCCCCCGTAACCTTCAAGGTCAAAGGACCGGCCACGGTAAGTGGCCAACTTTGGGGCGCTTACTTGAAGGTCACGGGGCACAACTCTGAACATTCTTGTCATCTTGGAACTGGGCACAAGGAATCGTAGACCAATTTGTCGCGATCGGACGGTAACTTTGGGCGCTACAGCGTTCCCCGTCGTTTGACCTTGAATTTGATCTTGAAGGAGACCAGTAAGGTCAAAATGGACCTGATATTTTAAGGCAAGAGGTTCGTTTTGACGTTAGTCCTTAGCAGGGGCGCAGGAACTATGTTCAAATGGGGGGGGGGCGGGGGCGGGGGGCGGGGGCGGGGGCGGGGGCGGGGGCGGGGGCGGGGGCGGGGGGGGGGGGGGGGGGGGGGGGGGGGGGGGAGGGGGGGGGGGGCGGAGGCATTCTGAAGTCAATTCTTTCCATGCAACGCCCATAGGCGTAATGTTAAAATCCAAAATGTGGAGGGGGGCGGGCGGCGGGCGGCTACCCCCTGCCCCCCTGTTCCTACGCCTACGGTCCTTAGGACCAAATCGCGTAAAAATCGGTGACCGACGCTGAAAACGTTTTCTGTGGAGCTATGGACAGTCATGGACATTGGACATTCATCCAAGCTATTTTTTTTAGGGCCCGTCCCCGAGTGTGAAAGGTACAATAAGTCAGCACCTTCAACGCCTCGCCAGGCATATTAAAAAAAGTCGTCACGGTTATGTCATGGGGGTCCAGGCCTCTTCGTAGGCGCCATCCAGGGCGCTATCGGGGGGAGGGGGGGGGGGGGGGGGGGGGGGGGAACAGCGTATTATTGGTTTCGAAGGTCACGTGTTGTCAGGTCCGCCGTCGGAGGGAAGCTGAAGGCGTCAGGGTGCCATCATTCTGAGTGCGCCGGGACACCGCATCGGTTTCGGGCCGGCAAGGTGCCATTCGGCGGGCGGTATGATACCTTCCGAGGGTATGCCTTCCGAGGTTGGCAAGACGTCTTCCGAACTCCGAAGGCGGCATATTACACTCTGAGGGCGGACAAATGTCTTCCGAGGGGCGACATGATCAGTCTTAGAATAGTGGCCATTTTCTGGACTTTTGGGTCCAAAGAATTTTGCTCTCTTCATTTTGTTCTGAAATTTGCTCTCTTTTCGCCTGATCTTACCGACATTGTAGTTAAAATATCATACCATTTTCCTCGCAAGGATTTAATGTCTATTACAAATCATAATTATTTACTTCCAGGTAAAATAAATTGTCAAATTGAAATATACATTAAAAAAAAATCACTACACCTATTTATTTTTACTCTCTAGGACCAGGTCATGAAACATGAAAATCTAACACTGGACATGATGCTTTCCGAAGCGGCATAATGCGCTCTGAGGGCGACATAATGCGCTCTGAGGGCGACAAGATGCCTTCCGTGGGCGGACATATTGCGCTCTGAGGGCGGCTAATGTGCTCTGAGGGCGGCAAGAAGCCTTCAGAGGGCGACAAGACATCTTCCAAGGGCGGCACTCCGATGGCGGGCAAAAATGTCTTCGAGGGCGACACGATCTTTCCGAGGGTGACACGATGTTTTCCGAGAGCGGCATGATGCCTTCCGAGGGCGGCATAATGCCTTCCGAGGGCGGCGATGTACCTTCTGAGGGCGGCATAATCAGAGGCGGAACTTTTTGTTTTTCGTTGGGGTTGTAATTGAGTGGGAGCCCGGGGGGAGGGGTAGTAAAAGCGACTAAAAAAAAAGAAAATGTGCAAAATTGAAAATAGTTAAACACTATAAGAATTAACATAGGCTTTATTATCTGTTTGATTTTCACAACAGTTTACAGATGACTGAGTGAAACGCCAGCTATACATGAACTATCCCAGCTATCCAACATCCAATTATCAATCCGTTGCTGATTGACTACGGAAAGATCGCTGTACATTCTGCACGTATACACCATACAGTAACTGGATGTCCGGATCTACAGCAACGAAATGAGAGAAAGAATGGCGCGCACGACAATCTGCAGCTCACTTAACATCGAAGCATCAGCGCCAGCTTCACATGGAGAGTAAATCAACAATCATCAACAATATACTTGGCTACATGCAGGCACCTATACATATAGTATTTATAAGCAGTTTGGGATGTGTTGTATTATTGGATTTGAAATGCTATTTTATGGCAAACGTGACTAACATTTTTAAAGTTTCTCCTTTTGCTGTGCTCATATTTATGCATTGTTTTGTTTGCACTACCAAAAGCCAGTCGCCACTTTCCGACAAGTCGGGGGGGGGGTACCTCTGCACGTGCGCACCCTTTTTTGTATCGCAGAAGCTACTTGCTCGATCGAGTTGAAAATCGCCATATATTTCTTTCGCGCTCGCTCGTTCATCGCCAACTACGGCGCCTTACTGGTATGTAAATGGCCGTGAGGTCAAATGCAACGTCTATCATCCCTACTGTATCATTAGACTTGCCAACAAAAAAATTAGCCCTTTTTGGGGTATATACATATACACGCAATCACTGCGTTCCATACAATTGTCAAGCCAAGGAGCGCATAACCAATCAAATTTAGCATATTTGACCTCATTTGACCTTGGATATATTAAACCTGGGGTCACATAATTTTCACCAAACAGAGTTCCACACAGAACCTCTCCACCCTACAATTTTCGTTATTGCATTTCTTATCGGGGCCTTTAATCTGCCCCCCCCCCCCTCCATTGCGTGTAATGCTCAGAGGCCCCTCCAGGGCGCGTGTTAATAACACCCTATACCTCTACAGTTCTACCATGCATCTCACGTTCCAAAGAACATAGTAATGCACGTTAGTACACACCTGCCTTTGCCATGGAACAAATTACTGATTATCAATCAAACCCGGAATCACCCTCCCGTAAAAGGCGGGAATACACCAGGACGTCATATGAGTCGTATTGTATTGACGTCACGCAACCAATCCACGCGAAGCGGGGGCTATTCTAGGTCGCAGGTTATAAGACGTTAAAACAGTGGAATCGGGTCAGCAGACATACTAGCGCACGCGCACGCACACACACATACAGTCACGCACCGAGTAAAAACAACTAACAATCGCCTACATGTTTTAAATACCCCGTGTCTGCATTATGTGCTTACGCAGCTCGGTCCTTAAACTGGGGTAGGCTGAGGTCACGAATAGTAGCGGGCAGGCTGTTGAAAGCCGTCACTATCGAATACAAGAAGCGCCGCCTCCCCGCCTCTGTGCGGATCGCTGGCGTCTGCAGTTGGTCACACTGCCTGGTTTGTCGGCGTGGTGGGACATCACGTCTGGATAAAAGATGACTATGAAGCGACTCGGGCTGAGATGTCACTAAAATGCGTTTCAACAGGGTCATAGAATGGTTAAAGATACATGTTGCCCGCCGTCAGCCACTCGAGTTGTCTTAAAACGTCACTGATGTGATCAAACTTCCTACGGCCAGAGATCACACGTGCCCCGAAGTTGAGCAGCTTCTGCAGGCGCGCCGTCTGACCGGCGTTACATGAAAGCCATGCCGTTACTGTAACGCCGGTCAGGCGTTACAGTAACGGCATGGCTTTCATGTACAGTAACCGGACCGGCGTTACAACGGAGTCATATGAAAGCCATGCATACATCGGTTATTACGTGCGAGCGCTTCAAGCTCGCTCGTCCTTCCGTGTGGAGTAGGGGAAGAAAAATCGGAATGTGAGCGACCGGGTCCGGCCCGTGGCGACGCTTTTCAGAAGCTCATATATCTGTAACCGCACGTCCGATTGACAAGCAGGCTTCTTTGCTTGAGTAGCCTCATCCACCCTATATCCCTGTTTGGGACCAGTGCCGACTCATGTGGGTAACTAGCACTGCGCGTGGCGCGTGCCGCAGTGAGGAGTGTTGAAAAGTGCTTCCCCTCGCAAAAACTCCTCAACGGCTGGGCCGATTGTGTGCAAATTTGGTGTGCGTGGTTACTAGTTAGGGACACCGTCAGCCGCTGCCTTCCCACGAGTCAGGGGTGGGGTGCCTAGCACGTGCGCACGTGCACACCTCTATACTATATCTCAGGAACGGCTGAGCTGATTGTGTTCAAATTTGGAGTGTGGTTAGGGACCTATCAGCCGCCACTTTCCCACAAGTCAGGGGTGGGTGCCTCTGCACGTGCGCAAGTGCGCACCCCTTTTTGTATCTCAGAAACTGCTTGCGCTGATTGATTTGGAATTTGGTGTGGTGTCTGGCAACAGTACTAGGAAAGCAGCACCCTTATGCGTGCGCATACCAACCTCACCATACATTCCGAGGGTGGTCGATTCCGAGGGAGTTTCAAGTTGATATAGTAATGCTGTGAGAGGTGGTCGATTTTTGTCATTTAAAGGTCATAAGTCTAGTCATTTTTGAAGATATCAACTTGAAACTTGGTACATATATTCACCGCACACGTCTCGATCACATATATTCCGGCTTTTGGATAATTCTGATGTTTTCTTGAAATTTTTTTTATTTTTTTTTTTTGGATTTCTCAAAATTAAAAAACCCTCAAAAATCCGAGATAGCAGTTTGATAGCCCAGTCTATTGTCAGGTAATTTGATATAAGACAATTGAGTTTATATCAAACATCGTATCTTTGACAGCGTTTTCCGCAAACCATTATTTTGCAACAAAAAACCGAAGAACATGACGTCACACTCTGACGTCATTCCCGTTGACCTATCATGACCTCATATTTTTCCTTTGCCAACATGTGTGGAATTATGTGGAGATAAGGTACTGCAAGTTTGGTGACAATACCGGTGTTCGTTTAGGAGTTATTGCAAAATAACGGAGGCGGGAGGGGGGGGGGGGGGGGGGGGGGGGGATAGCCCCCCTCCAGTAAGTCGCGGGTTAAGGGGCCCGAAATTATATTTTGTTCAAAAATGGGGGCCAGGGGGGCAAAAACCGAAAATTTTGGTTGTTTTTTGAAAGGTCATTGCGTGGCATGTGGTTTGGCTGATTTGCATGCCCCAAACGTTTTTGAGCTTCAAATGTACTGGTCTTTAATATACCAAAGATAAATACCAAAAAAAACAAATCATAAGCATATTCAGGTCAAATGGGGGTCATTTTCTGATAACAAATTTGTGCTGTTCTTGATTGTTTGGGACGGACATGAACGTCACCATGTGGGCAAAACATGCTGTAATTTGTTAAATTTATCTATTGCGCATAGGTGGATCCATGAAACAATTGTGGGGGCGAGTAACGCTTTTATCAATCTTACAAATTTGAAGTTGGACCTAGTTTGAGGTATGGCAATCGCCTCCCATTGTTTGTACCTGAGTGCGCCTCTGCCAACAAACATGTATAATCCCAGTATGTATGATTGCATATTGCATTGCAAATGTTTCTGACGCATTTATTGCACTGCAAATTACGAAGAAAGTATGCGCCGCACAACCGCATTCGTAACACCCTCCCCAAAACTGGAGCCTGGCAACCGCCTCTGCTGGCCCGATTTTTGTCAAAATTTGAAACAACACTCGCCATTCAAAGTTAGGAAAAGTCAAAGTTTCAAGATGCTAGGCCTAACGGTTTAGAAACGGCAAGTGCAAAAAACGGGGGGTGGGGGGGGGGGGGGGGATGGGGGTGGGAAGAATCTGCCCCCACAGGGAATAGGGTTAAAGGGAGATATCTACCTTTTTTATTTGGTTAGCAACAACATATTTGGCTACCGTTATGGTATTAAAATGTGATATCAATGAAGTTGGAAGTTTGGGAAAATTAATGATCGGTATTTTCCTCCACTATTGAAAAGCGCAGCATCTGGCGCGTTTGCATCAATCTGTTCAACGTTGTTGGATGGGCACTAGATCGCCGACGCTAAATAGGTCGCCGTAGTTTAGCTTGGCCCCGGCTGGCCCGGTGCCAAGCTAAGCTGCCGATTTCAATGTACCTTCTTCAAATGATTGTTGGACTGTTCATAACATTTTTTTGGCACATATTCGCAAAAGACAGAGTGCAGGAAACATATTGCATTACTTTCATGATAAATAACAATGCGTAGGGAGGCTAATTTACCTGAATTCGTTATCGAGTACTTGCTGAGTACCGACCGATATAAGCGTGGATCGCTTATCAGTAGGAAACCGGCCAATATCTTTCGGTAGGAATGTTTATATGCAAAATGTGATGAATTTACATCATATTTTGGCCTCGTCTATTTATTTCAGGTGCTAACTCCATGTTTGTGGAAAAAGGTGATTATCTGCCTTTAAGGAAAAGCCTTGCCAGCATTGATGGGGATACCAGGGCAGTGTTCTCCGGCATGTCAACGGGTATGGACTGTGTACACAGCCCCAGGCTATGGAGGCAATGTTTATGCGACTAATCACACCTGTTTTATGCGACTATCACACACTATCACACCTATGCGGACTATCAGATGACACTACAAAGCTTCCAGAGAACACACCACAGCAAGCCAAATGTGTTTAAAGGCAGTCACAGCAATGACGCTTTGACCCATCTATCACATGGAACACATGGAGAAGATCTGTCTTGTTTCTTTATCTGCAGAGGTGCCACCTCTTCATTTGACATTTCAAAACACAGCCCATTGTCCCCTTGCTAGTCACTGTATACAAGCGTAAATGCAGAAGGTTCATAGGTTTTCAACATATGTTTGATCAATTTCTTTGTCTGATGAATGGATATACCCGGCTGCTGATCAACTAGCATTGCAAGTTCAATAGTGAAATTGGCACAACACTTACACCAGGTGCTTATCATTATTGCTTATGTCCCTAGTTGTTGCAACATTTTCAAAAGGAACAAGTGATGTCATTTGAAATTTAAGGATAATCATTTGATGTTTCCCAGAACAAAATGTTTTATTAGGGTGAATGAGGAAATTTGCGTCAAGAAGTCAAGGATCCATCCCTGTAGCACAATTTAACTTCAAATGAACACAATGTTTATGGAAACATTGGAAACGTGGGACTGTCCCTTCAAAGTTCAGACAACCAGTACCAACCGAGGGGGGCACATGTCACCCTTGGGCCCCTACATACAGCCTCCCTTACACCTCGCTTATATCGGTGTCCCACCTTTCCCACAGGCTCGAGCTGAAGGCATGGGCGCCGCTCTTCCGCAACCCCTTCACCGACATCTTCGGCTGCGTCATGACGCACGCCTCGGGCTCCAAGTGCCACGAGTTCGAGGGCCGCTTCGGAGGACTGCATGAGAGGCATACGGCCCGCACCGCGGCGTCAAGGATTGTCGCGTCTACTTCAACGACCTCATGGAGTGCCAGCTGATGACCAAACAGGTGCGCTGGTGGGATTTGGTAGTGGTAGGTGGTGGTGAGGTGATGACGGATGATGCGGTGGGTGGCTGGAGGGTGGCACGGTAAGCGTAGCGATTGGGTTTATAGTCTGTGGTCGGAGTACGAATTTGGTTCGGTTGAAGAGAAGGAGAGGAACTGTAGAGAAAGGTTATGTTCACATGGAAATACGCACATCTCTTCACATAATGTTCCCAATTAACATACGACTCAATTAGTTTGTGACAAAAACTCGTATTTCATTGAATACAATCATATTAATTGCATATCATTTGACTATCACGCTGAGTGTGCCTACACTGACTGTAACTACGAGTACGCGGTTTTTGTCAGATGGTGTGGTCACACGATCTGTCAGATGATCCTAATCGCTGACTTGACCTATGCGCAGAGTTTGAGTTATCTATGATACAAAATTTGTACCACCAAATTGTTACAAGCTTTTGAGGGTATCTTAATGATAAAAGATACATTTCTCCAACTTTGCATCACCGTAGTATTTAAATCCACATCACTGTCAAGTATTTGTTACTGATCAACCCGTACTGATTGTACTGGATCAACCCGTGCTGATTGTACTGGATCAACTCCGTGCTGATTGTGGTGCCGATAACCTGTCCGGGACCGATCCGTGGCTCACCATTTTAGACACCCTGTCAAACACCAGTCGTGACTCGTGACTCAAGACAAGTGATTCCTTATGCAGAACGATTAATTCAGTTACCCTAAGTGTATGCACAGCAAGGAGCTGATCATTTTTTTTTGCTACTACTGAAGTCTGAGATCCGTCATCACCGAGAACTTCCGTTATTTTTCAGAGTTGTATTTCGCTCTATGATTGATGTATTCGTATGCTCGAAGTCTTATTCTTTGCTTGAACTGTTTTGTAACGAAGCCAATCACATCCTTTTCGCCTTTTAATTAATTATCGGGATATTGACAGGCGAAGCGGCGAGAAGCCATGTCCATCGAAGGCTCTGTCTGACCGTAGTTTCCTTTCCCTCTCCACAGATGGCGCTCGTGGTGCTGTCGTCTGTCTGACCGTAGCTTCCTTTTATCCTCCACAGATGTCGCTCGCGGTGCTGTCGTCTGTCTGACCGTAGTTTCATTTTATCCTCCACAGATGGCGCTCGTGGTGCTGTCTGTCTGACCGTAGTTTCCTTTCCCTCTCCACAGATGGCGCTCGTGGGTACTGTCGTCTGTCTGACCATAGCTTCCTTTCCCTCTCCACAGATGGCGCTCCGTGGTGCTGTCGTCTGTCTGACCATAGCTTCCTTTCCCTCTCCACAGATGGCGGCGCGTGGCTTGCGATGCATAAGGAAGAGGGACGCGGCAGTTTAGGGCGGGCGAGCTCGAGGAGCGGTACGCCAAGTCTCCCAACATTGACGCCTACTAGGAATCTGGTCCCGGGGGAGGCCACCGCGGCCCGAGTACTGTTGCGATCATGTGTAGTGTGTGGACATTGTGAATATACGTCGGATAGGAGACGTTTTTTTTTTTTGTAAGTTTGGCGCTGCTGTGCGTGGGAATGTCTGATGGAAGGCCTTACGATGTTAACATCAGTTTGACATTGGACACTGGGCAGTGATGTGTGGGGGATTGGCTCTTGTAATGTATGTCATGAATTGAATATATAACATAATAGTCCAGTCATTACGAACTTCTCCGTCTCCGGAGAAGTTCTCCGTCTCCGTCTCCGTCTCCGTCTCCGTCTCCGTCTCCGTCTCCGTCTCCGTCTCCGTCTCCGTCTCCGTCTCCGTCTCCGTCTCCGTCTCCGTCTCCGTCTCCGTCTCCGTCTCCGTCTCCGTCTCCGGCTCCGTCTCCGGCTCCGTCTCCGCCCGTCTCCGTCTCCGTCTCCGTCTCCGTCTCCGTCTCCGTCTCCGTCTCCGTCTCCTCCGGCTCCGTCTCCGGCTCCGTCTCCGTCTCCGTCTCCGGCTCCGGCTCCGGCTCCCGTCTCCCGGCTCCGTCTCCGTCTCCGTTTCCGTCTCCGTCTCCGCCCGTCTCCGTCTCCGTCTCTCCGTCTCCGTCTCCGTCTCCGTCTCCGTCTCCGTCTCCTTCTCCGTCTCCGTCTCCGTCTCCGTCTCCGTCTCCGCCCGTCTCCGTCTCCGTCTCCGTCCTCCGTCTCCGTCTCCGTCTCCGTCCTCCGTCTCCGTTTCCGTCTCCGTCTCCGTCTCCGTCTCGCCCGTCTCCGTCTCCGTCTCCGTTTCCGTCTCCGTTTCCGTCTCCGTTTCCGTCTCCGTCCGTCTCCGTCTCCGTCTCCGTCTCCGTCTCCGTCTCCGTCTCCGTCTCCGTCTCCGTCTCCGTATCCGGCTCCGTCCGTCTCCGTATCCGGCTCCGTCCGTCTCCGTTTCCGTTTCCGTTTCCGTTTCCGGCTCCGTCTCCGTCTCCGTCTCCGTCTCCGTCTCCGTCTCCGTCTCCGCCCGTCTCCGTCTCCGTCTCCGTCTCCGTCTCCGTCTCCGTCTCCGTCTCCGTCTCCGTCTCCGTCTCCGTCTCGTCCTCCCGTCTCCGTCTCCGTCTCCGTCTCCGTCTCTCTCCGTCTCCGTCTCCGTCTCCGTCTCCGTCTCCGTCTCCGTCTCCGTCTCCGTCTCCGTCTCCGTCTCCGTCTCCGCTCCGGCTCCGTCTCCGTCTCCGTCTCCGTCTCCGGCTCCGGCTCCGTCTCCGTCTCCGTCTCCGTCTCTCCGCCCCGTCTCCGTCTCCGTCTCCGTCTCCGTCTCCGTTTCCGTTTCCGTTTCCGTCTCCGTCTCCGTCCGTCTCCGTCTCCGTCTCCGTCTCCGTCTCCGTATCCGGCTCCGTCCGTCTCCGTATCCGGCTCCGTCCGTCCCGTTCCGTTTCCGTTTCCGTTTCCGTCTTCCGTCTCCGTCTCCGTCTCCGTCTCCGGCTCCGTCTCCGTCTCCGCCCGTCTCCGTCTCCGTCTCCGTCTCCCGTCTCCGTCTCCGTCTCCGTCTCCGTCTCCGTCTCCGTCTCCGTCTCCGTCTCGTCTCCGTCTCCGTCTCCGTCCCGTCTCCGTCTCCGTCTCCGTCTCCCGTCTCCGCTCCGTCTCCGTTTCCGTCTCCTCCGTCTCCGTTCCGTCTCCGTCTCCGGCTCCGTCTTACCATCCAGCATACATCGTTGCTGAGCGGAGGAAGGTGGTATGTCGCGACTCGTGCCGACGAGAAATGCTCCGTGTATTTAAAACTCGAAGAGACCGAGACAGAGGTTTGTACAATAAGTGGCTGCGAAACTGCTTGAAGTTTGTTTAATCTTTTACACAATGTTGGGTTACCCATGACAAATTAGTGGTTATCAATCATGGGTGAATGTTTAAGCTTACGTGCTGTTGGCGATTTGGTTGGTTTTCACAGACCTATTGTTCAAAATGGGTCTCAAAATGCGTTTGATTCACAGCAATCGGAAAGCTAAAGCAATGAAATGCGTAACCTAGTTCGCGCGGAATATCTGATTCTGGACTCCTGACGACTTTGCTAAATCCCGCGTCATTTGTGCATCTGGTGCACAACAAACACCACGAAAACTCATCTGACTACATACATTCGTTTCCTGCACGCTCGGGTTTCTTGAGACCAGAATGGGACTCTTTCGGGGCTCCAGAGAGGGGCCATGGCCTCATTGCCCCTCTCAGGATCGGGGCCCTGAATCATGGTCTTGGTCTCAGAACCACTGGTTTCCAACCGCCGCGCTGGTGACGCTGGTTGAGACACCGCAAATGGACCCAGCCCGTACATAGTGACATCTATATGCTGCTCACTAGCGACATCTATAGATAAACAGATAACACTCAGTACATATTTTAGCCGCTAATTGGCAGCACCTTGCAGCGTAACTTGCGGCTTCACGGTTGGGCCGTAGCTCGCCCTCTGGTGGTTGGGTTGGGCCGTAGCTCGCCCTCTGGTGGTTGGGTTGGGCCGTAGCTCGCCCTCTGGTGGTGTTACTTCTGCAGCGTACTAGGCATATGTGACGTGTATGAAGAGACTGGTAAGAACAAACCGTTACATTCGTCCAGTTTTCGACAAATCAAGGTTTTTGTAAGGTAAGGTAATGATTGAAGATGGATTGTACCTAACAATGACACAGGGCTCGGCAAGACAATGTGAGCCGCTGGAACTGCCATCGATACTAAATGCCGATTAACTTCGGAATCACACCAACCCACTAATTACGAGCGAGCGCGAAGCGCTCGCTCGTCTTTCCGTGGTATATGGGAAAAATCTGATTATGAGCGGCCCGGCCCGGCCCGTCCCGACCCGACCCGACCCGTGGCGACGCGTTTGAGAAGCTCATATATCTGCAACCGCACGTCCGATTGACAAGCGGGTTTCTTTGCTGAGTAGCCCATCCAACCTAACCTGTTTGAGACCAGTGCCGACTCATGTGGGGTGACTTCCACTGCGCGGTGGCACGTGCCACGTGAGGGGTGTTGAAAAGTGGTTTATCGTAAAAACTCCGCAACGGCTGAGCCGATTGTGTTCAAAATTTGGTGTGTGGTTTAGGGACCCCTCAGTCGCCACTTCCATTAGTCAGGGGGTGGGGTGCCCTCCTGCACTTGCGTACGTGCACACCCCAATTATATATATCAGGAACGGCTGAGCCGATTGTGTTTAAATTTGGTGTGTTTAGGGACCCCTGCCGCCGCGCCCCGCCTTCCCACAAGTCATGGGTGGGGTGCCTCTGCACGTGCGCACGTGCACACCCCTATTCTATATCTCAGGAACGGCTGAGCCGATTGTCTTTACATTGGTGTGTGGTTAGGGACCCCTCCACCGCCGCCTTCCCATAAGTCATGGGTGGGGTGCCTCTGCACGTGCGCACATGCACACCCCTATTCTATATCTCAGGAACGGCAGAGGCCGATTGTGCTCTAGTTTGGTGTGTGGTTAGGGACTTCTTAGTCGCCACTTTCCCACAAGTCAGGGGTGGGGTGCCTCTGACCCGCGCATTCGCCCGGCGCAGCTTTGTGTACCGAGCCACGAGCGCCTGGAACGACCTACGCTGGAGGCTAGGCGATAGTCAATCGTGAATTTTACCGTAGATTGCGATCGGTGTCTGCGGCTTGGGAGCGGCCTATGTTGCCACCTGCCACTCTTTTTGCCGCGTGTTCTGTTTTACCGTATGTACCGTGTGTATTTTTCATTACTGTATGTTTTACTGTTTTTATCCTATTGTGTAATTATTAAATGTAATGACGTGGATCCACAAAAGCCATATTATGGAGGTTCCGAAATACATATCTGTATCTGTATCTGTATCTCTGCACGTCCGCACGTGCTCACTTTTTTGTATCTCAGAAACTACTTGCCCCATCCAGTTGAAATTTCACCATACATTTTGTTCGCGCTCGCTCGTTCATCGCCCGACTACGGCGCCTTACTGGTATAAACTATGGAAAACCACGTCAGTTGAGACATCACAACCGGTTACCGGAGTACCATCTCACGGTTATCACCCGTAAAATCAAGACAACTCGTAGTTATGATCTTTGTCAACAGATGTCACTGCTGTCGCCTCGGCACTCCCGTTCTCGGACGCTCCGGGCTCGGTTGGCTGCTCCCGCAATTTGGTTCGATGCCATGAATGCAGATGGATGGTCGAAGCACGAAAACTATTCAGGGCAGCGGCGGTGTAATCGGCGGGGGGGGGGGGGGGGGGGGGGGGGGGGGGGGGGGGGGGGGGGGGGGGGGGGGGGGGGGGGGGGGGGGGGGGGGGGGGGGGGGGGGGGGAGGGGGGGGGGGGGGGGGGGGGAGGGGGGGCAGGGAGGCGCCAGCGGCGGCTCAGCTCGGAGACATAGTGTCATCGGCCAACAGACGGACAGAAATACACCGAGATTCGACCGAAAATCTGTGTGGACCTCTACCGTTTGTCTTGTGAGTGGGAGGGACTGTCGCCTCGATAAAGGGCCAACTACGCGCACGCCGCTCGCTGTGCTAAACAAGGGGGGCGGCAGTTTCGGGCAGGCGAGAGTGGGGGTTTGTGAGGGGAGATTTGCGCAGCGAAGTTGAAAGTTGGACGGTAGTTCGGTCGACTGATTCGACGTGGGAGGTAGGGAGGATACTGGAACAGCGAGCAATTCTCTTGTTTTTATGATGAGATGGTAATTTCGGATGCACTAAATAGGCTGTGATTTTTGATTTTTTCCTTCAGTCACCGCCAGTCCCTTCCAGATACAATGGCATGCAATGCGATTCTGGCAACAATGAGGACTGTTTATGCGATCTGGCAACAATGCGGACAGTTATGCGATCGATTGAACCGCTTTTGATCGACCGAACCAGCCAGGCTACCTATGCCTACTGATTGCCAAAATTGTTAAGCCGAATAATAACTTCTCTAATCCTCACCCTTGGATTTTGCGAGACGCATTTCCCTTGTTGCCGATATATATTTCTCTATGTTGCCGATAAGTCACTCATCCAGAAGCATAAGTGTCGATATATCTACATTTATCTTCATACTTATGTTCGCCCGCCGTAACCAAAGGGTTAAAACCAATTTGAACCAGATTTAAGATCTAGAAAACAACCACGATGACCCGGCTTAAGCACCAGGTCGATTGTCAACCGGCCAACAGTAATATAAACTGAACGGGACGGTTGTGTAATATGAACTTGTACGGGACGGTTGTGTAATATGAACTGTACGGGACGGTTGTGTAATATGAACTGTACGGGACGGTTTGTGTAATATGAACTGTACGGGACGGTTGTGTAATATGAACTGTACGGGACGGTTGTGTAATATGAACTGTACGGGACGGTTGTGTAATATGAACTGTACGGGACGGTTTGTGTAATATGAACTGTACGGGACGGTTGTGTAATATGAACTGTACGGGACGGTTGTGTAATATGAACTGTACGGACGGTTGTGTAATATGAACTGTACGGGACGGTTGTGTAATATGAACTGTACGGGACGGTTGTGTAATATGAACTGTACGGACGGTTGTGTAATATGAACTGTACGGGACGGTTGTGTAATATGAACTGTACGGGACGTTGTGTAATATGAACTGTACGGGACGGTTGTGTAACCGACACGACATAAAGAGAGAAATTCCCTCTCAGCATCTGATATAGTATAC